>CM023455.1:63129536-63275287 GCA_013339765.2 Haemaphysalis longicornis
GATAGCAAAGTGGAACTATCGGAATCAAAGGAAATACACACACAGTCTTCTGCATAGTCGTCTGCAAACAGTCCAACTTAAAAAGATACAGAGTTGGGAAGAATATTACCATAGACAAGGTAAAGTAGAGCACCAAGTGCGCTTCCCTGGGGACGCCAGAATTTACCAGAAAAGAGGAAGAATTTACATTCATAGCGAAGGTGAATTGGGACCTGCAGGTTAAGAGAGATTTAATCTATTTAAGAACGTCCATGTGAAGCTTAAGTTGTGCTAGTTTTAGTAATAATCTTTGGCGAGGAATGCGATCGAAAGCTTTAGTGAAATCCCCCCCCCCCCCAAAAAAAAAAAACCGCGTCAAGCTATTATCCGGCATTCATGGATTTGCGAAGATCGTGAACAAAACCGGCAAGTTGGGTGTCGCAGGAATAACTGTTACAAATATCGTGCTGAAAGTTAGAAATGATGCTGTGTTTTCCCAAATAGTTTATGACTTCACAATGTATGACATGCTCCATGAGTTTACATACGGTATTAGTTAGGGCATTCGGCCTGTAATTCAGCGGGGAAGAGCGATCACCGGATTTGAAAAAAAGGGAAAAGCTTAGCTGTTAGCCAGTCTTGACGCACAGTTCCGGCGGATAACAAATGGTGGAAACACAGCGCTTAAGAAGGGACTGATGCTAAATGATGTGGCTGTCAGAAGTTTAGTATTCAAGCCAATATTGTCGGCCGTCGTAGAAATTTTCAGTTTCTGCAGAAGATACAAAATGCCGGCTTCACTGAAAGTAATCACCGGCACTGTTGTAGCGTATGGAATATTTAAAATGGGAGCTGATGAAACATCCTCTCTTGTAAAAACGCTTGACATTGAAAAAGCCTAATTTAGCAGCTCTGCGCATTCAGAATCAGATTGAAAGCACCGTTGTTATCGTTTAACGAAATGTCTAAATTACTTTTAATGTTCACGACTTGCCAGAACCTTCGGGGCTTATTTGCAACGATCAATAATATATCATGGCTAAACATTATCCCGGGTAGATTTTAGCAGTGATTGATATGCTTTATTACATAAGTTATATTTAGTCCACGCATGTGAAGTATCATTTTTGACGGCCTGCTTATATAAACGCTTTTTTACTGTTCGAACGTCGGTGCTTCTGCGTCGACCACTAAACCTTGCTTCGAGTTTCATGTTCGATAGGGGTATAAATTTGTCAACTACACCAACAAAGTTTACTTTTTAACACCGGCCAGTTTTCTTCAATCGTGCAGTGGAGATGCCCATTAATAAATTGCTCATAAAAAGAAGATAATGCTAATTTCGTAACATCAAAGCTTCTTCGGTTATCGCACCTGATAATATTGTCAGTCTACATTTTTGTGCTACTGGCCGAATCAAGTGTCCTGTAATAATGACATGGTCGGAAAGACCATCAAAAATGGTATTTTGAGCAAGCATCAGGCTCGTTCAATAAAATAAATCAAGAATAATAAATTTGGCCGAGCAGCGTGTAGGGAAGCTGATAAGTTCCGCTAGAGAAAAGTCTCGAAAAGTCTGTGAAAATGTGTGCGCCTTAGTATCATTGTTTGTAACAGTTAGATCACTGTAGTTTATAGCACGAAAATTGAAAGCAAAATGAGGAGTGTGACATTACAAAGACGGGTATAAAAATCGCTTAAAATACGGGAAAATTCGGCCGCAAACAAGAAGCTCATATCAGGAGGACTGTAAAAGACGGCAATAATAACATGATTACCAGGAGACTTGAAGGAAACAAACAAGCATTCAAGAAAAGTGCATATTGTGATAGGGGTAACAACAAGATCGGTTTTGACGGCAATTAGTACGCCACCGCTCCTTCGGTGGCACTGATCCCAGTGAAAGAAGTTCAAATCTGATGCGCAAATAAAAATATTTTCATTGCTGACAGTGCCGCTGAGCCAAGTTTCAGGTATTATTACAAGTGGTGCTGATAAAGAATCAATAAGTGAAGAAAGGGGGATGGTTTTTCAACGAGCCCTTTGAATGTTTGTGAAGAATAATGAAGTATTATCGGCAATTAAACGTGATACACGTGGTGAACAACATTCAGTAACTGCAGGGAGTGAACGAAGTCATTCCGTGGTGTCCCTTACAGTGGAAACCATCAGGGGTGCATTATCACTAACAATTATTCTAACAGCACAATTATTAACAGTGTCCCACAAGTAAACGTCGTTTTTTGTGAACAGCTTACTAAAAACCAGGCGGAAGCGGTCTCCCTCTTTCGCTACAGGATTCTTGAATTGGGCCAGCTTGCCCCCTTTATCGTGAACGAGCAGGGACTATTCAACCGAGATGCTGTATGGCGCGTTTTTAGTTTGGTACTTTGTTTGGAAGCGTTTCGATTTCCCTATAATTAAAGAATTTGGCTATGATAGGTCTCTTTTTCTGTGTTGCGAAATGACCAAGTCTGTGAGCTCGGGCTGCTGAATTAACTGCGACGCCTGTCGTTGACGAGCAAAAGTCTTTAACAAGACGTTCAGTGCTATCCCTAGCTTCAGATCGTTCCTTATCGTCAAACCAAAAGAACAGAACATTGGAACGCCAAGATCACTTCTTTAGGTTTTTATTTTATTTTGTAATACGGAACAATGTTGGTCTGTTGGGGTTGCGCCACTTGCATCAGTATGCGTGTTAGATTCAATAGCCTGTACCCGAGTTTTAAGCTGTTCCACATTGTTATGAATGACAATTTGTTGGACTAAGAATATATTTACGGATTCGAGGTGTGCAGCATTGCTGTTTCCTAGACGTTTGACAGCGTCAAAAATGAATTTTGTTTTTTTGGGGGGTTTGGTCATTGGTCTAGGGTTTTCCTCGACGTCACAATCAAGTAAGAATAGGCTACTGAGGTACGACGTTGTGGTCTGAACTATATTTAAGAACTCCGATAAAGAACAGCACAACAATACATCTACCATCGATACAAAAACAAGGCGTTTGCATATCTTGCACGAACCCGTAAGAATAGGAGTAGATGGTTCATAGATCCGCCCGATGTGGTTCCGCCGTGCCCTCTGAGCCTTTCGTCGATGTAGCCGGCTTGATGCTCGAGCGACGGTAGCGCCGATATCGCACTCCGGACCGACTGTATCACCATGTCACGTGGACAAAAGTTGAATATGATGCCATGCGCAGATCCCGGCAGGATTGTTGCGTTTGAAGCATTCCAGTGTTGTTCCCGATTGACGACAGTGTGCAGCGTGACCTGTACGAATAAGAGTGGAAGATTCATGGATCCATTCGATGTGGTACCGCCGTGCCCAATGGGGTTCATTTTTCACCGGCAACGTGCCAGCCGAACGTTCTAGAAATTTCTTCCGGCATAATTTCATCGCCTTCTACTTCCACTGGCATGGCGGGCGCCATTTTCTTGAGATAATTCGTCACCAGGTGCCCCGGTTAGGCGGATGGACCAACCAGGGCTGCGCCGCGGAACTTTACTGAGCGTTAGGCTTAGCTCTAGACGGTGCGTCGTTCACAGAAAAAGTTCTCTAAAATAAAAAAAATCACTTTCCGTGCCTTTTGAGAAAAAAACTGTCGAGCCGCTGAGAGACACCTTCGCATTCCACCACCCCTTGATTGTGCCTCTCTCAAGTAAAGATAACGTGCGACCGAAACAACTCTTAAGGTGTAAAGGCAGAATTTGCCCATTGTTTATACCTTTAATGCGAAATTTGACGTTGAATTCGCTACTAGACAGCGTTATATCACATGTAATAACACGACGCTACCACAGGCACTGGCCTCCACAAAGACCACCAAAAAGCTCACACTGAAAGATCCACAAAACCCCTGCCGCAGCCTATGTTTGGATGAATGGCCTCGGGATACTGTGAATGTACAAGCCCATCCACATCGGGTCTACACCATGTGACGTTCAAAACAGCCTGCATTGACGCTCAACTGTTTCTGTCATTTATAGGTAAGCCCAAGGCGTCCAACCGTCATTTTTTCTGATTCGATTCGGGTTCGGGTTCAAGCCTTTCGGGTTCAGTTCTGGTTCTTTCCGGAGTTTCATTTCATTCCGGTTCGAATCGGCTTAAACGGGATCAAACGAGTTTGGATAAAAAAGCAGGATTGTTTTTGTGTCTGTTTTTTTCGTGCTGCGCTGTTGTTTATTCTAATGTAGGTATAAAAATTTATTCGATGGGTTTTATCGCGCAAATGTTCACATTTTGGCGATGGAAAAAGACCCTGCCACCTTTTTTTCCACTTTTTCGAAATCGCAAATGCTTCCAGAACGTAGTGAACTAACGCATGCTTAGATTAGACGTTCGAAGAGCCCCTCAGGCAAAACATACTGCTCTTAGCCCATCAGATAGCATAGCAAATAGCTTAAGGAATTTTTCTCTCTTTGGTACTTTCGACTGCTGTAATTACGTAATTATAGCGGTAGAGCAGCTTTTGGCCCCCTTTCCTTCAGCTGCAGAAAGCTCCCTAAAAAAATTGGCGATCCTTGCACTATATAAGTCGCTCAAGGTTAGAACCGTTTCTAAGCTGGATGATTTCTGGCTATGGAAGCACTGAAGGGCCACGTATTGAATTGCGTTAGAAAATGTTTTTTTCGCATGCTCCGTCGTCGCTTTTCGACATGCTAGTGGTAGTCATTGTCATATACATCTATGTTTTAGTCTTCCTCATAAATGACTAGCGACCCAGGATCATTTGCTCCGCACGCTTTCACATTTTTTCGAAGGTGGAATGCGTCAGGACAACCTAAAACCCGCAGAAACCGGCTTCGCGAAGTGGGCGTCTGCATCGCGAGGTATCCGGTGCTCCTCCCATCTTAGCGCGCACACCCATTTTTGAAATGTTTTTTTTATTTTTCGACTGCCATGTGCAAGCCTGGACAACGCCGGGAGCTTCAAGTAGGGCGCGTGCTCACGTGCACGGTGAGAGGTGGGAGTAACTATAACCAGCACACTGCTGCCGTTAACAACAGCGCCGCTGTTAAAAATGGTGCCACTTCCACTAGTGGCACAAGGCTGGAGATACGGCTGGGGATCCACGTAGCTTCTTTTGAGTTTTCCTAGGTTATTCTTGGCCTCGTCAGCTTTTTTCGGTTACGCAATGTTCTTGCTAGGCTACGCTGTGTGTGGAGGGAAGTTTACCTAGATTTTACAAGACCTTCCCGGTCGGCCCCCAGCAGAGACAGCAGGTCCCAGGGGAGAAGAAGCTTCGTCGACGCTCAGCGGCACTGTTTCTCTAGCCTTGTACCACTAGTGGAATTGTGGTGATTTGGTTTTGCGTTATGGTAGCCAAAGAGACTGTCACCTTTTAAATGGTATAGTAAAGACTGCGCATACGAATAAGCTCCTTGTGCTCGCACTGGAGCAGGCATGAAAGCCGGCTTCACTAGTATAACTTCTTTCCGCGGTAGTGCGGAATTTATAAGTGGTGCAGGTTTTGTTCTAGGTGTTGTTTTGCTAACGCCACCAGACGAAGCTCTGGTTCAAACAGCTCTTCTGGTTAAGCAAGCAACAAAAGCAATGCAGAAACGGATGGCACACCTCCTGCGACTAGAAAAGCAGGTAGTTCCGCATGGTGCTGTGAGAGCTAGAACTTTTGCAGTTCCTCTAGTCGCGAAAGAAATACTGAAAGCGTTTATCGGAAGTTCTACACAAAAGGTTTGTACCTTTGCCAGCCAACTGTTTCTTTATAATATGCGGGACAAGAAATGCCAAAGAAAACATTATGAAATTAGGAGAATCTAGCACAAAGTGATAATATCTACGGGAAACTACTATAAACTTAGTAATAATACGAAGAAAAAGTGTTTAGTTTTGGGACTAGAGATCATGCATACTACTTGGTGGTCCTGTCGGGCAAGTGGTAAAAATATCTTTAGGCACAAGGAAGCACTGCCTAATGAAAAACAGGAACTTCTAGTTTTCAAGCTCTAAAAGCGGTTCGGAACGAATCCTTCGATTTGTTCCGGTTCAGGTTCAGCTTCAAAATAGCGGAAAAATACTTGTTAGGTTTTGTTAAGGTTCCGGGCAAAAAGTCGGGTTCCGTTCCGGTTTTTGGTTCGGCTCCGGTTCCAGTTCGACACCCCGGGTAAGCCCAATGTTCTGGGACGACTGGAGAAGAAATGGACGTGTTTCTTTCGAACTTTTAGTACTAGGCTTGGAAACTATCTTACGTGGCAAAAGTACGGAGAATATGAATCGTGGTTGAGAATGATGCGAGCTAGGTACAATAATTCACAACTGGCTAAGCGCCGGAAGGCTGTGCGCCAACCCCGGCGGCGCCGTATTCGTGGATAGGAGAAGGCGAGGTGTATAACTGATGATCTGGGTTCCCTGTGCACACCACTACCACGTTGAACAGAATCACAAAATAAAATAACTAGTTGATTTTGGAATCACCTTATCACTAAAACCGAGAATCCTTGTTGAGCAACGCCTCATTGTTCACTCATAATCAATGTCAAAGCCAGCGCAAAGCAAAGAACGCTCTCGGGATCAGATCTAAACGGGATTAAGAATTTAAATAAACCTCCGAGTCCCTCAGCCTCAGAACACAATTGTACTACTAAAATAAACCGACTCACAACTCACTGTGCTAAACAAAACTCACACTGATTCAGAATAAAAAATTTGGTCGGTTTCCCGAAATATACGCTCGTTTGCTTAAATTCTCCTGTCCAGACCGATGGCGTCTCCTAACTCGAATAAGGTAGGAAACAAATTCCTGCATCTGTAATACACCTTCACTTTCTACCTCATAGGGCCGAATGCTACTTTGAAGGGAATGTATGGACGTGTTGCAGATAAATTTCAATAAGGGCTGCGTATGCATGAATGGGGTGGTTGAGATGCAAGGGTGTGTTGCGAAACAAAAAAATGGTATTGAGTACAGTCATCTCAGTTCTGTTTATAGATACCGAAGCTGTTTATAGGTAAGTTATAGTCCCGTGCATTCTAGCTCTGCACCCTAAGAAATAGCGTGTAGGGAAGCTGACCCTTTCCACGAGAAGCTGAAGTGCAAGGCAGGCATAGGTAGTGTGTGCCTGTTTGCTTGCTTTTAAGGGGGTAATAATCAAGCAAGCGCACGCCCGAGCAGAGAATTAAACTCGGAAACAGGAGCACCCTCGGAGAACTTAGAAAGACTATGTTCCCCATTTCGCACGAGGCGAGAACTGTATAGCTCGAACCCCTGGACACCGCTCACGTCGAAAACATCACAGTGGAGGGTACATTTTTACTCCCTGCCTAATTGTGCTTTTCTGCGATTACAAAATTATCTCTCGTTTCATTACAAACACTACCAGACAATTACCACAGAGGCCGACTAGACGCAGCACATCCTAATTTGTTTAAATTCTTTATCACATATGATTTGATCACCCACCATCTCCAAATTGAAGAAGTTATTCCTAGTGCACAGCACATATGCACCCCCGGCCTTGGTTTCGCGCGCAGTTTCGCTAGTTGTAATTCAGCGAAAGAACGGGACACGGAAGACAGGCGAGAAATAGCTAGAAGGAACGTGAGAGAGGCATTTATGCTTCTCACTTTCACTAACTCACTCTCACTCTCACTCTTACTTTCACTCTCACTCTCACTCTCACGCTCACTCTCACGCTCACTCACTCTCGCGCTCACTCTCACAGCCAACAGCGTTGTTGGTCGCTTGGCGTGCGGGGGTCAAAATCGTGGAGGTGGGGGCTGCCCGAAGCGCCAGCACTGCCCACAGGAGTCCCACTTGCCGAATCACATGGACAAGGCGAACCCATCGTCTCCTACTTGGGACCCGCAAGATGGAACGCGCTACCTGTACGGCTGCGCAAAGGGCGACTAGCAGTTGAGGACTAGCCTTCGAGCAAAGTTCCAAGTGCGCAAGCGGTAGTACCTAGACACCAGATGCATCCCACGTAGTGTTGAGGCGTGAACCCGCGAAGTGTTGAGGGGCGAGTAAAACCACTCGCTAACTCTGTCATATAAGACGAGCAACTGGTCTAGGGGGACATTCCCCCGAACGAAGACCTCCGGCCGATTGCTCAGCGGGGTCCCAGATGGGGTAGAGGTCAGCCCTGACACAGTTTTTGCATGAACCACTAGGCGGGTAGGTCGAGTCCGTCGCCATCCCGGCTAGGCCGAAGGGATTGTCAAGTGCGGGATTACCCGCACGCCGGCTGTGTGGTAGTTGGATGCCGGGCTGAGTTTGCCCGGTGCTCTTGAAGCCCTTCAAACTCTTGGTTCCACCACACGGCCGCTTAGGCCAGTTGCGGCGCAACCCTTTACCGTCGGGATCATGAGCCGGACGTTGGCCATGGTACACCACATGGAGGCGGGTGCGGGCAGGGGGGAGTGTACGTCCACTCCTACTAATCCCCCCGGAGCAGATGGTCAATGTTCCTGGTCCCACAAATACCAGTGATACAGGGAGATGGGACAGTATGGGTGGAATTATGAGGCGACATTGGTATTCTATCGGGTGGCGAACAGCTACGAGATAACCAGGAGGACGAACACGCATGAAAGATTGAGCTTGCCAGAAAGAGGAGGTTAAAATTATGGCCAAGTGTCCGCGAAATGATCTTGTGCTGCAGCCCACTATGACATCACGCCGGAACAAGACATCGATGCGGCGACACAACCATGCGGCGGTCACTTCTTCAGACGCAGCGGGCATGCTGTATCAAACATAATACTGCACTGTCCCTGCAGATAAATTCCGCATAAGCGAGTATCGTAATCGTCATACCAGTTTTTCAATGCGTTTTGCTTTTTGCGGCCACGCGGGTCCGAGGCTGCATATGCAAGAGTGTAGTGCGGCGGAGATATGACCGCTACAATGCTTCCTCGAAAGACTGAAAATTGTCACAGTGACCAGATTAAATCTCCCTCAAAACCCTGACTCTTGCTAGATTGTTTACCCTTGTTTTAGTATTTATGTTTGTGAGTCCTTTGTATTTTACAATGCCCGGTATTCAAGCACGAAGCTGTGTCGGGTGAAGACTTGTCAACACGCGGTGACCTGAGTTTTTTGGGCCTTGTTTCCGCTTTGCTTGATTTGAAGTATAATGAAATACCAAAACATATTACAGCGTAGCTGTGAAATGCCAGCGCGCATGTTGTTCAGGGGAACGAATGCTTTTCTAGGGGCCTCAGTAGCTCTTAGCAGGCTCTCGGATCAGCGCCTGATGGTTGATTTGTTCGTGCGTTCATTACCTGACATGTTGGGTGGCTCGTTCGTTCGAGCTTTGGCTCCCTCCCATGCTCGACGCCTTGCATGATTTCGAATAGATTTCTCCTCTTCCACGCAGCAGAAATTAGACATTATGCGAAAACTAGGACGACGTTAGACATAGAAAACTTGTAACATGCGGGGGCAAGTTTATTTGGCTCATCGTGAAAGGCCCTAATTCTCCACCGCATATTGATACAACCAAATCTTTAATTCGGGATCATGTACAGTCATTCAATGATGGCGAGAAATGGAAAGTGGCCGCACTTCTTCAACATGGGTTGTTTCCCAGGTTCAATATTCTGCATCACGCTTTCCCCGCTTCACCCATTGTCACATAGGGGAATTGCTCACGTTTTATGCGTAAATATGTGCTCCAGGTTATGTTTGTCTGATGCACCTGTAGCATTATTAGGGAAAACTTTTTTTATGACTTATTGAAGTATTTATTTAGAAAACATCTGCTACTAAACAAATGTACGTACCACAAGTGAAGCTAGGAATGCAACGAGTGAACCAATGCGTGTGAGTCTCTTTGTGACTAAAAAATTGATTGCCAGCATAATAACCCTCTTATTTATGACTAAAATTGATTACCAGGACATTTATTACCGAATAATTCAATCTATAATCAATGGTTGATAGTAGTGAATAGTATGGTCGGTTGAAGGCAGATTAAAATATATTATGGTGGTGACATACTTGAGAGGTCCAACAAGAACATGGATTTTCTGAAGCTAGTTGGTATAAACCAACTCAAAGTACAGTAAAATGTTGACAGGAACCAAAAACAATATGTTTTAGAGGTAAGGGCTACCAACTAACAAAATATAAACCACCATAATCCAATTGTGAAACGCGTTTGTGACAAAGTGTGCACCTGAAAGAGAAGAAAAATTTATAAAACTGAAAAACCGATTCTAAACTTTCGAGATTTCCAACTCTAATGAGTACGTGCATGGAGAACCGAACAAATTATTCAAGGTCACGGTCGCACTGCATATATTCAACAAAGCGTGGTTCTGAAATAACGCGAGGTCCCATAAAGGTCAAGCTACAAGCACCTTTCCTAGGCACTTCGCCGCACACCGGTTTTGGCGGACAGAATTGCGTAGGCCACATCATTCATCTCCCCGCCACCTGCACTCCCTATCGCTCTCTTCGTCCTTGTCCACTCGGAACTTATAATTAACAGTAACGTGAAATGCTCAAACAGCCAGCACGCGCGTGCAGATGAGCGCCATCGTTTTACCCTATTCCGCCTATCCAGGGCCGCATTAGTACAGAAAAGAAAATATGCCGCATCCCACTGTATCACTAGTCGACAAAGAATAAGTAAAGGGCATAGGCGCTGGGATGTGGAACCTGTGTATAACCTGTTACTAGTCGTCTAACACTAGATCCAGCCACTAAAATTGGTCGGAGAGCGGGCGCCTATCAGAAATAAAAGCTACGAGAAATTGTTAACGGTCAGCCACCGCACAATGAGATCATAAGAAATGGGAATGTCTTCCTACCCGCACAAAACCCGAATGCTAAGGCCATCGTGAAGTGGGAAACAGTCAACTTCCTTAGCCTAATTAAAACTAAGTCCGCGGGACGGCCAAATATTTCGTTATAAGTTGTATATCGATATAAGCGGCCACTCGACAAATGATTAGGTAGTTGGATGTTAATTGCGCCACAACTGCGATAAATCAAAAGAAAATGTATTCAGTAATGGAAAATTTTTTTCAGTTGCAAAATCGGCCGTGATTTTTGGCTGTTTCATTTTCTTTCCGGGCGCTATACAACAGGTGCTCATATTTGGCCAAGCAGTGACTGACATCCGAACGCCTTGCAGACTGCACAGGGAATAAGGAGGGGATGGCCGTGGCCACTTCAACGGGCGTTACCGAGAGCTACGGGAGTTGAGCGCTCCAAAGCGCCGCAAATGCCGTGGCTCGACTTGGAGGTTGTGTTTGTTGAGCTCAAAAAACAACGATTAAACGCTCATTCTGGGTACACAATGCAATCATGAAAACTACCTGGTTTGTATTTGGGTTTGTACACATGTACAAATGTACACACCATATAGAGACACCTAGGTGCTGAGAAGCACTACCTTTTGTGCTACTTGCAAGGAATAAGACCTCGCTTCATAATTGGTGAATACGCAACGCGGTTGTGCTTTACAAGTATTAAAAAAGCGAAAGGAGCAACTGGATCTGATAAATAGCGAATATAAAAGCTCCCACAACTTTCTTGCAATTCTGAAAATTGCTAAAGTAACTAGTTTACATCGGTGTGAATGGCAATTACTTAGCTCACATGCAGAACCGTTTCGGTGTCTGCGCTTTTGTCGGACCGGTGCTGTTTTATGCCGACCCACGGCGAGGATACAGCGCCGGCGTCGTCAGCTACTCTAGCCCAGCAAGGGCCGACGCTTCTGCGTTCGAGAGTCTGATTTAACGAATTGGAAAGGTGGTTGAAAATCAGTCAGACATCAGGCGGTTGGAATTCAAAGATTTAAACGACACCTACACCAATTGTCCACGAGACGTCACTTCAATTCATACACGTGGCTCTACAAGGAGCGAAACCAGACATTCTGCCAGCCGTTACCTGGAATTCGTGGGGCAGTGTACCGAGCGTAAGAGCTTCAGCCACGGCCGGGCTAGAGCGGCTGATGACACCGCCGCTGTATCCCCACCGTAGATTGTCATAAAACAGAGAGGAGACTCTTTCGACGGGTGAGACAGCCGAACCTAGCCATTCTGATGTGCTAGCTAGGGGCTACACCACCATGCAACAGAAGTGTGGACACCGAAACAATTCTGCATGTAAGCTTAGTATTTCTCATTTCTACCGATTTAAACGACTTTCTTTATTAAGTTTGAGAAGTGCGAGAAAGCTGGGGGAGCTTTTATAAACACCATTTATCAGATCCAGCTGCTGCTTTCGCATTTTGAAATACTTGTTAAAACACGACCGAATTGTTATTCACCAATTCCGAAAACAGAGTCTTATTGGTCGCAAGGAGTGCGCAAAAAGTACCATTTCTCTAGTAGGCCAGGTGTCTGTATGTGGTCTCTAAATTTTGTTTTCCCGCCCTGCGAACCAATCCTTTACGTATCTTTGCCGTACGACCACTTAATTCCATCGGGTGTGGGTTACCCGGGAGGTGCTTTCGAACAAGTTGATCAAGCCATGCGAAGGAAGCGCGCAATTGACGCCAAGCACGCCAGAACCAGCCAGAAACAACCTTCGTTGAAGCAGACGACAAAGTTGTCCCTCCAACGTGCCCTACGGCGCGAGCAGGCCCCTGCGCGCAGAGAACGCACGGTAATTGCCCGCTATCACCGCGCCATTTACACTGGGCTACGTGAATGAAAACCGCCGTCCTTCTCCGCATCCGTGTTTGGAGTTTCTGGACCTGGAAGCAACGAAGCAATCGTTGCCAAAGAGATACAAAGGTCTGTTTAAAAACCTAATTACATTTTCGCCCGCGATTCCCGAGGTCAGCAACCTTCAAAATAAACGCCAGTAGTGTTTCCTTCCGTGCTTCTGATAATTTTTAGTTTCATAATTATAACTGGATAGCTCTTGATTATCCAAAATTCTTTTCAACGCGAAAGCCTTATTTGGGTCATTTTGCGATTGCCCCGTGGCTCTTAGCAGTCCGTTTTCAGCCGTGCTCATCAGCGTCTACGGAAATAGGTCACCACTGCCACCCGGACCCTACGGCTGAAACAGCCAGATTCCAGGGCTCCGCCAAATTGCAATATGCCGCAACAGCAACTCAAGCTTGGAAAAGAGGTCCATGAAACAACGCCGGATACAAAAGAAAGGACGCGTTTTCAGAGGTGCCTCGCCTGCGCGGTAAAGGTAGCTCTATGCCCTAATGTGGTTCATGCTCCGCTGTCACGATCGCCAGCTATGCCAACAACTTACGTCATCACACGAAAGAATCTTTTGTCCAGAATATAAAAAATATAACTTTCCGGTACTTCATCCGCCAAACGTGCCGTAGTGAAAGTCTCCGGGTTAATAAGACCTCCTAAGGAAATTTAACGTGTGCATAACACTCGACCCAAGGGTTTTCTTCTTTTGAAAACGGGTGTGGGGGCGTGGAATCGAACCCGCGTCTTTGGGGACAGCAACGCAGCGTCTTACCAACTGAGCCAGTGCGCTGTGTTTCCAACCAAAACTTGTGCCGGCAACAACAATAGCTGACCTCACAAAAACGGCGAAAGAGGATTAACGCCAGTTCCTCAGAAAACAAGAAAGGCATATATTTTAATGAGAAAACAACTTAAACAACTGGAACTTTATAGATTATAAAAACATCAGTTTTCAAAATACTTTGCAATTCTCCCACGGTTTTGTATTCGCTGCCAGCTCACTTTGACAAGGTGTAAATGGCGCCATACGGCCGAGTTAAAAATTACACTGAAAATAAGTACGGATGTCTTCCAAGGGAGCAGTCACATATAAGAATGATCAGAGTGTCTTTCGAGAAAAGCGATGTTGACAAACTCACAAGCGCCCCTAAAAAATCGTTACCCTATTAACCAATCATTAAACAATCTTTAGTCCCCAAAAAATGCCCAAACAAGAGAGAAGCGAAAAGAAGAGGACAAGAAGAGATAACACTCATGCAGGCACAGATAATGAGTTCTAGACCCTGCGAGACCACAAATTTACCAGCAGTGCGGAAAGTTATACCAACACCTTCATCAGAACAGAATATCAGGCAGTCCTCAACCTCGCTATTGTGGCTGTAAGCAAACTAACAATGGCTAGACCACCAGGGCAGCAACGTACATAGGTGGGCCTTGAAGAAGGGCAAGTCCATACGGATCAAATATAATTCGGAAAAAGGAATGGAATCGGCAAGCGCAGGAAAGGAGCGGAGGCAGGTCAATGGTACAAGCCTTCACCTTCAGAGGGCCGTAGTAGCATGTTAGTCCTAATGAGGACGAATATGTGCGCAACTTGTGTCTTCGTAACGCATTTCAAGAAGTCGGAGAAAGCACTAACCGAGCACAAAAACAGCGGATGGAAAAACAAAAATTGGTGGGTGGCATCGTGTAGAAGACAGGCACGCTCCCCGCCTCCGTATCTCCTGTACCAAAACTATGGATTTAAATCGTACAAAGCAAGGTGCAATATTGCAGAATCAACTTCATTCGGTGAAAGTTTCAAAATCATCAAGCCACAGTAAGCACCAACTCTTTCATGTACGAAAGCACAGGGCTGCAATTGTTTTTGGTGACTCCTCGGGAAATCGTTTTGACTGCATGACCTTCCACTATACAGGAAGAAGGAAGTGGCGGTTGGCGACATTTTGTCGGTAATCCGAATAGTCGAAGTAACAGATGGAATCGTAACATCATTCCAGGCTTTCAAAGAACCTTACTGTTTTCTGCAGGAAGAATACCTAATCTCTTTTGCAAGATATTCCCATCTACAATAAAAAAGTTAACCCCTCCCGGGCAACCGGGCGCAATGGTCTGGAAGAGAACGATACACTGACGAAAAGGCACATGAACGTACATAACGTGCTACGTGTGACCACGACTACCACACTGACTTCCTCTAAACATTTTACCAACACATCCCTACCCTACGCCTAGGAACACGATTATTCCACCTTACTACAGCGAAGTCGCAATGCCCAAGAATCAAACTCTGTGCATAAAAACGAACACAAGTGTCTGCGAATCTAAGTGCGTTCTGGTGTTAGGTAAAAACATCAAACTTTACCTTAAAACTCTGGTAAAATAGGGGAAACATCCACTTTCTTACTTGCATCCTAGCCATATTCAAGGGCATGGTCAGTGGATACTAACTCAAACGTAACACACTCCACTCCTTCAAATCCTTGAGGCATCTGTGACCACCTGCATCCCGTGTGAAAAGGCAAGGTGAGGAGCTGGTGCAATTAGTGTCCTATTCTTCAGGTTCCACCCTTGCGCTGCCTTACGTCTTTATCCCGTGTTCCTGAACGATAACTAGTTCTTCCTGAACAACAATCCCCACTCTGTCTGGCTCTCTCTCTATCTCTCGCTATTGTAAAAAAGCGAAAATTTTCCGCCCTGTCTGGAATTCACAACAACAACAATTTAAAATACTGACAGTGCGGCTCCTCTCTCAAACTAACACCTCGCATCCACAACCTTTTACGGTCACATTTTATTCCACAGAAGGGCAGGGGGTCCTTTTTTTCTGGCATATGGCGAATAAAAACGCTTGTTGCTAATCATTCGCTCTTCGATGACCTAATTGCTCGTTAAGCATACATTGAAAATGCAGTAACTGCATACGAAATCACTCCATGGGATTCAAAGTATCGCCATCGCGCCTTGCATCTTAGAATACAAACGTAAATGTCTGCTACATTTTTTCTATTTGGGTAATTTGACTCATCTCAGACAAGTTTTGTTTTGTTTCTGTACGGCATAGCTTCATAGCTGAAAATATACTCTTCCTTTCCTCCTGTCCGTTCCGGAATTCCTTAAGAAAGGAAGCAGTAGGGCCGGGATTGAATTACAGGGCGCGTTACATAAAAACAGTAAATAAAATGCAGTAGGAAACAACAGAAAACGATGACCCTTACGGTGCGCGGGATCCCTGCACTTAGAATCGGAACAAACCCTTATAAAAAGGGAAGGGGATTGAACCGGGTCTGCAAATGCAATCCACATGTCTCTAAAATCCGCGCAACTAACCTGCGTCAAAAACAGCAATTTTGTGAGCGGCGGTGTCATGATAGCAACGCCTCCACTCCCCCGAGTATGACTGAAGACGAGCTGCTTCTGTAGTCCAAGTGGTGGTCACCATCGCTGACTGGCACGCCGTCTTGTAGTGGGCACCATCAAAATTAAGAGGCACTGCACATTCCAGTGGTCGAAGCATCAGCAGTAAGCGCAGGCACAGATGAGCCGGAGAATCCATCGACGAAAAAAGAGCGTCTTTAAATGCTATCAATTTCTTCCCCCGTTGGTCAGCAGCAGACTAAGCAGCCGATAACGAGCGTCGAAAAATTGGCCGCGTATCTGCTCCTTTCGTTGCAAATGTCGTCAAAAGACGAGAGTCTTTCTAGACATGTATTTGTGTATTTTTGTATTTTTATTGTTCGTTTGGGCAGTACAATACAGAAATGACGGCGAGGCAAAATAAACGGAGGTATACTTTTCTGACTAGGCTTCACCCCGCTTGAGCAGCAAGAGAAGCAGCCGTAGTCCACAAAACAGCATACAATATACAAATAGTCTTCGGACATACGAAGAAAGAAGAAAAAAACATTTCACAACAATACCCGTAGAATAACGTAATATATAGCAATCACGTCATAATTTTTAGTAAGAGCCCACATCAGCTCAGGCAACATAAACCAATACAATGAAACACGAGGACAGAGATGGCACTTCAAGTACTTAACATACAAATTTGCATCATTGTAATGATAACTCATTCGCGGAAAGAAACAGGATTCGAGCAGTACTTTTGAATTTGCGAACATTCCGGCAACTCTTGGCAATTGAAAAAAACATCAGGGTATTCATTGCAAAGCTTCAATATCAAATAAGCTATCATCTGCATGCCGCAATTTGTACGTGGCCTGTCTACAACAACACATGTGTGACGTAGCAAATACCCAGTAGTTCTATTCAAGAATTTATTAAAGAATACATCGTAGTTTAAGGAGACTTGCTTGTAAACGAAAAGAGCAAGTTTGAGCAAAAAGGTTTGTTGTATATCTGGTATATTGTAGTGCATCATAAGATTCCCCGAAATAATATATTTGTTTGACAGGTTTAGTAAGCGAATGGCTCGGCGCTGCAACACAGAAAGATTATCAATATCACATTTGTTACCAATACCCCGTAACAGCACACAATATGTAAAATGTGAGTGTATAATAGAGTAATATAACTGCACCCTAAACCAACCAGGTAAAAAAACTATAAAGACGGCGTAGCATGCCGACCGATCGTGCTACCTTTACACGAATATTGTTTAGGTGATTTGTCCAAGGAAATGCCAAGGAAATGCCCTCCTCTGCTATCCCGCTCACCTCTCAGGCTGTTCCTGTACAGTCGCGCTCATCTTAAGGTAAACAAACTTAAAATGTCCGCAAGGCGACATCAATTCACCCCGTTTCACTGCTACAGGCAGGGTTCCTCGATGTCAGCGCTGTAGTACGGTGGAGACGCGCGTGAATGTAGGCCGCCAACTACAAGGTTGATAGAACCGCGTGGCCGTGCCCCACGTGCGTTCCGAGCAGAACGTGGAACCTAGCTAGTGGAGCGTTTCGTTGCTGTTGCCGCGTGATTTTTCATATGCCGCCAGGAGGTGGCGGTTTTCTGCAGTAGATGTAAAATATCATTTGCTAACGAAAAACCAAGCACCCACGAATTTTTAACGGTACACTAAAAATCCGTTGTCTACTACTTTCCTGTCATGTATTTGCGTAATGTCTTGGCCTTCTTCAACAAAGTTGACAAGTATGAACATATAAACCGGGATTAGACGTTTACATTTGGCTGTGAGTATATAGGACTACTGCGCAATATCAATTTTACTTTGGCCGGACGGCTGAATGGAGTCACAGACAGAGAGACATACAGACATACAGACAGACCAAATTTTCTGGGTTGAAGTAGTCCGCGAAAGATTATCGTCTTTAAAATTGCTGTGGTTTAGCTTTCGTTAGGCGGAGTTGCTAGCAAAAGCTTCTTCCTTCGCACAGTGCTCTGCGCCACACGTGGCGTCGGGCTGTCGATTTGGCGCCTGGTTTTTGCTGTTAATAGGGTGCCCCGACTGTTGTGCATACGGTAGATCTGGATCCGGGAAACCTGGCATCGGCCAGTGTTGCCACCTTTTTTTGAAGCGGGCCTCTGAGTGAAGGTAAAGAAGTCGCGGAATCGTCGCAAAATTTGACAGAAAAGTTGCCTAAAGAATAGCTGAGTTTAGAAAGCTAATGATCTCATTTTAAAATGTTTTTTTTTTAAGGTAAACATAGCTGAAATAGTTCAAGAAGTTGAACGTGCAGTAAAAAAAATTATTTGCTTCTTTGAGCTGCAAAAGTAAGAACAAAAAAACTTGTGCATCTCGTGTAATTGTAGAATGCAATAAAAATGACTGCTTTGCCTTTAAGCTTGAACCAGTGCACCAGAAAACGCCCACAGACGGCGTACAAGGTTCTAGAGTCTAGATAGAAAAGTTCTTCCTCGATGGTGGTAATGGCGGTCGAGCCCTAATCTGCCGAATCTGATGTTGGCGGTTCGTTGGAGGCTTTGTTAAGGCGTCAGCAGTGCCAATCAGACTCTACATGCTTCTCTGATGAGGTATGGTGATGAGGGAAGAAAAGGCCCAAGAAAGAGCTGGGCAGCAAAGAAAAAGAAACTGTCGTGGACATGGCGCGATAACGGGCTTTCACAGCTTTGAATTTTTTTCTGTGCATGGGCCATGTAATTTACAATTTTGAAACTGGGCCAATGTCATCCAAACAAGAGAACACACTCCTTAGAGCTTGGCGCTACTCCGAGGATTTGGCACCACTCCAAGGAGAATTATGTAAATTGTTGTGTATGCACAGTTCAGCCGTAGATGAATATATAACGTTTCCAGATTAAGTCGGGACTCCTGAGACAGCTCACCTTAGGTGACCCTGTACTACATATATGTCCAATCCAATTTTGGCCACCGTAAAGTCTGTGGCAAAAGTTCGGAATGGTATCCTGGATAAAACAAGAGTATGCTGACCTAAAATTCAAATTGAATTCCTCACTTTGTGTTCCCCGCCAGTGTGAAGTGGTCGTAAAAACCGTGAGGGCCTTACAGAAGTTTTTTATACTTCTATAAAAAAACGAGGTGTTCACGCTAGCGCTAAAGCTGTTCAAAAGGCTAAGATTACGGTTCAATAGCAAAATCTCTAAAATTATCACTGAACTGTTAGGAAACTCCGCTAAAAAAACTTCGGTCCGCTAAATTTGAAAAATCTGTGGGTAAATAGATAAAAAATCGCTACATTTAGCGACAAAATAGCACAAATGGCAACACTGGCTCCGGCCTCCTCGTCTGCTTCCGCAAGGTGGCGACACAGTTCCTGCGCACATCTCTGTTCGCACCTCCCCATCTCTCCGCTACCGCCTACACTATCCCTGCCATCGAGCCGCTGCTCAGTGCCTGCAGCTTGCAGAAGGGGGTGTGGGTTGTCCTCCTGCTCCAAAGATAAAAACTGGTCACCCCGCTAAGGCTGCCCGAGGTAGCGTATTGTAGGTTTCGCTTCAAAAGAGCAATTATGTGGGCGGTAGTACCTTGGTAGCACGGGCTACAATCCTCAGAGCTTGACTGAAGACAAGCTACTTCTGTGGACCACTGTGGTAGTCACTATCGCTCCACTGCACGCGGGCCGGTTGTGGGTGCCGTCCATAGCAAGCGGCACTGCACATTCAAGCGGTTGAACCGCCAGCAGGGGATGCTGGAGCATATGAGCCAAAGAATCTATAAATGAAAAACGAGCGTCCTAAAACGCTATGAATTTTATTGCCTCTTGGGCAAGAGCTGACTAAGCAGCCGAAAACCTGCGCCTAAAGTACCAATTTTGTGAGGGGAAGCAAAACGGTGGCGCCGGCTCCACTCCACAGTAACTGTACTGTTTTTATACCCCTAACCGGGCAGAAATACGAAAAATGGGTTTTTCGTAATTGGTTACAATGTTGTTCAACCCTTCAAATATGGAAGTGCTTTTTCTGATTTGTGTAGCCAGTAAGATTCTCAAACTAATATATTTTGCCCTAACTATCACGAAGTTGTAAAACTATTTTGGAGCGCATTGGATATTTTTACAGATTTTTTAGCATAGGTTTGAGTGCTAAATATATCCGATTGGTATTTCCGAGAAATGTTATTTATACTAATGAGCTAAACCAGTTTGTTGAGATTTCATCCTGAGGCCTCACTGGAATACCGAAACATTTTTTTTGAAATGTCACTGATGACGTTCTGTAAGGACTAACAGGTGATTTGAACCCCCACAATCGCCGCTGTTTGCAGATGCTCCGCAAGAGTAGACGGGTTCAATTTCCGTCTGTGGCGGCTGCGTCTTTGGTGGAATCGCAAAGCGAAAACATCCTTGTGTTTGAGATTTTGGAGCTTGTAATGGTCCCTAAGAGGCCGAAATTAATCCGAAGCCCTCCACAACGGCGTGCCTGATTGCCTGTGACGCGTAGGCTCGTTAAACCGCACAATAATTCAAATCATTCCAGATGCTTCAAATATCCAGTGCACACACCTCTAACAATGTATTTTATAGATACGGCAAAGGTTTCGACAGTTTACACTCTTGAAGGAGTGAAAACGCTGGGGTATAATTCTAGAGACTTCTTTTTCTCTAAACTGTTGACATATCAAACAGGCTATTTTTAAATTAGTCCTATGCAAACCTATAAATGCAGTTCCGCGCGTGCTTGCCATAACCGTCACCTCATAAAAAGAACTGGTATTTTTGGAAAATTCTGCGTTTTTTGTAGAATTCTCGCTAAATATTTCAACAGTTAAGTGAGATGTTTAAACCTATTCCTTGGCGAATGTGCAGTTCTTTTAAAGTTTTCTGCGTTCAAATAAAGATCCTCATCTTTGCGTCATTCCGTGAAAACAGGCCTACCGTAGTGGCCGATTTTATTTTTAACGGTGAGTCATGGATATTCATTGCCCCTACTAACCTAACACTTCCCATTCGTGAGTAGTGAGAAATGACTTTTATCAAGAATAATAATATGGGAGTCATGAGATCAATCCCAAGAATCCGGACAGCTGCATCCGCTTTGGCTCCAACACCTTCATTCATTTGTAAGAGGAGATACTATGACTGCGTGGGTCTACATCTTAGTATAGTTAGTAGAATGTCCCATCCGAGAATCTCCGGGTACTACCGATATCCTAAAATCCCCTTGACATACCATTTGCAAAGCTTCTAGCAGGTAGACAGAACTAAGCCATTGTGGTGTGGTTGAGTGTATTGTGTAGGAAAATTTTGGAGATATATAAAAATTCTTGAAACAACACAATTTTTTGTAAAGTACGACGCCATGCGTTGCGAGAATTTTACAAACATTCTAATACAAAAGTTGCGATCAGTCACCAGAAAAAAAGCCTGTATACGTTGGGTGGATAAAATGAATTCAACTCCCATGTCAGAGTACAGAAGAGTGGTTGGGAAGTGCAGCAACATCCAATTAATTCTTTGTTTTAGCAACTGGTGGGGTGACTACGATCCTTCGCGTGTACACAGGTGTAAGTTGGACGTCTCAGGCTGCAACTACAGTAGTGGTATACATTAGGGGCAGGGAATAAAAAAATGACTAAGGTACCCATTTTTTTCCCTCTTTGTACTGTTTTGATTCCTCCTGGAGCCTAAATTTTTCAATACACACCGCCAATCTGTCCTTCATACACAAATGCGTATTGTCGAGGATGATATTCAGGAGAAAGCGGACATATACAAATATCTCGTCCTAATTTCAAGGTGCACTATGATCAAGCGTCCATTGTCAAGAAGACAGAATAATCTACAGAATACGTTCTTTAATACTTAGCTTATGCAGCTTCTTTTCAACCACCATTATTTTACCACAAGATTTTTTCAACCCTGATTGAGGCATAGCTCAGCGTTTCGTAAGCTTCCAAATACCTATAAAACAAAGGCCTACAGGAAGGCCTTGGTGCCGTGTTATATGCAGCCCATACAGCCTAAAACTATCTTAGTTACACTATTGCGGATTAAAGCTATGCTTGCGAAGTTGTATATACTCTTCTAGGAGTTGACCTTTTTTTTAAGGGGGGGGGGGGCGAGTTTATTTCATAAAAACAGTACAAACAAGTTGATATACAGACGAGGGTCCCAGAGTCAACAGACTCTAAGGGGGCCCTCGATTATGAATGCACGAACAAATTCGTAAAAGCAGCAAATGGACGTTAGAGCTCATCATATAATCAAAGCAGCATAAAATACAAGTGAAGTAAATCTATAATGTACATACACTAAAAAATTACGCCTAAAATAAATACCAAAAGGTATACAAACAATTTGAAGATAACCCCAAGGAAATAAAAGCCTAAGACAACATAAGAGAACAACAATCATAAATACGAACAAAACAAGATCATAATAAATCAAAAGAAACTCTCTAAGAGTTTTTTTAAAGCACGTAGAAGATGACGATGATTTGACCGTGACAGGCAAATTACTCCACAATGTGACAGCTGCGAAACAAGAGGTTTTCTTACCGTAATTAGTGCGAACCGTTGGTAATAAGAAATTATTAATACTTGAAAATCTTGTGAAGCTTTTGCTTCTTAAACTAACAAGATCAATAAAATCATGTGGATGGAAACAGTGCAATAATTTGTAAAAAAATATTTCCATGTTGTAACGAAATACTGCAATAATTGATAGTATGTTATTCTGACGCAGTAGAACTGACGCAGAGGAACGAAATAAACTAAACGTTATAATGCGAATACACTGATTTTTAATGTGTTGAACCCATGAAACGTGAGAAGAGCAAGCGTTGCCCCATGAAATATAGCCATAAAGGAAGTGACTGTGAACAAAAGCAATATATAAAGACAACAAAGCATGATAATAGAAAAAGCGGCGAGCCTTGATTAAAGCTCGAATGCCGAAAGCGGTTTTTTGCTTGAGATTGGAAAAGTGAGATTTATATGTAAGGTTAGGGTCGAGATGAATGCCAAGAAATGTAACTCGGTCACATGGCGCATATAAATGAGGCCCAAGTTTTATTCCCGGAAAAATACTGCTAGTTTTCTGACATGACCTGAACACCATAAATTTAGTTTTTTTCGGGTTTAGAATTAGGTAATTGTTATGACACCAGTTTACAGTAATGTTAAGCACTGAATTCAAGTTAGAGGTGAGGGAAATTGTTGAGTTATTAGATAAGGATATCGTTGTATCGTCCGCATACAAGACAAAGTGACAGAAATTAGCGCAACCTGGAAGGTCATTTCTATATAAAAGAAAAAATAAAGGACCTAAAATTGATCCCTGGGGTACACCTTGAAAAACGTTCTTATATGAGAGGAAGCATCAGCCACATATACAGTGTATTGTCTGTTTAGTAAATAATTTTCAAAAATAATAATGCAGGTCCGGTTATGCAATAAGCTCCGAATTTATTAAAGAAGATTTGGTGAATAATGGGATCAATGGCTTTAGTAAAGTCTAAAAAAACTGAACCCACAAAATTTCCAGAGTCAATTGATTTCTTAATATAGTCAGTTAACGAAAGTAAATCTAGGTTAGTGGAACGTCCAGACCGGAAACCGAATTGACAAGGGTTAGGTATATTAAACTTATCTTTAATAAGCTCGAGCACCTTAACACAATTATATGTCAAATACAAAAGCTCATGTTTAGGTGCCTTTGGTGGTAATATTACGCTTATATAATTTATTCTAATATTTTTACGGTAATAATACTTAGTTTTAGGGGTACACTTACAGTTATAAACTGAAACATAGGTTTAGTTAGGTCCTAAGATTTCACACTTCACGACTTATGCTATTATAATTCAGAATGTGCGATACAGACCCGGGGGGCCCCTCAACGCGCCAGTGCACCTGCTTATTGCTTCGAAAAAAACGAGAGCGTGTCAGTCCCCCATAATGGAACGTTGTCTGCTCTCTCACCATCCTAGGCTTCCCCCATCTATAATATTTATTCTTCGTGGATACCCTATAACCTCGTTGGATACCATGATTCTGAGCTATGCTGTCTTTTCGATTGAACAAAACCTCAAAATAAATATTTCGGCACTTTAGCTTTATTTTTTTGTTACTGCCCTTCCTAATATTTCATAGCTATTGTTCACAAACCGCGAACGTTGCCGTCGCTGTGTTGTCATCTAACAGTTTCTTGTTTTTTCTAGAGCGAACTTTTTAAATAAAAATGAGTATTTCGAAATCACAAGAAGACAATCGCGAACTTGCATCTATTCAAACAGGCCGCTCAAAATACACCACAAAGAACAAGTAGTCAAAAAGCAGGTGCTAGTGAGATTTTTTTAGTGGGTTATTGTCTTCTCCGCTCTTCCCCCTTTCTTTTGGTTGCTGTGCGCGAATGCACAGCGAGTCTTTATTCGCCATTTTAAAAACTATGGTGTTCTGCACATTTCAATATGCACTTGTGTCTGCCTGCGTGCTTGAAGCTGCAAGCCTCGGCATGTTTGATTTTTTGAAGTTCCGCACGTACGACTTGCGATTGGTAAGTGAAATTTTCCGTCTTTAAAAACATCAATTAAAAGGATCAGTGTAGCTTGGCAGGATTCAATTGGGTGCCTAACTACGTTAGCCCACAATAGGTTTTGGAAATAAAAAATGAAAACTATTGATGTCATATTTGGTATATATTTCCTAACCAGTGGCACCATTATCACAGTTGCGAGATGTGTTTGTGAATGTGAATGGTGTTTATATATAAGTGTTTTGGTATTTTGTATCCTCGAATGTGATGGATGACTTGGATGATTATTGTCTGCAAGTCTCGGTTGAATATATAGGATGAAGACAACTTTTATAAATTATCCATTTATATATAAATCGCTATGCCTGTTTTTGGTTGTTTACACCTAAAATTATCTATTTATGCTCACTGAGTGTAGCAAAAAAGTACGTGGCCTGCAAATTAACGCATGAAGGCGCCCACGTACAAAAGATTAGGTACAATCTGAAAATTCATTACTGCACAAGCGCACCTAAATATAGCATGACAAGTAAAATACCTTCGACATTTCCTTTGTTCTCGCAAAAGCTTCAATCCAGAATCTCAAAGGGTTTATACCCTATAAGCGAGCACATTCTTGAACATTAAGAATTTGGTTTTATAGCAGATTAGCGACAGCGCCTGACGATGCCGGGTTCGCCACTATAATAACTACATGAGTAGGCATAACACTTCTGGAGGTACCACTCATCATAAATGAGTACTTTACACCACAGCTACACACACATATATAGAACTGCCTGTAGCGAATACGCGGTTTCCTCGCGAAGGACTGAGGGTGTCCGAAACGTCTATAGGTTGTGCTTTGTTGTAACCAACCTGAGGAAATTTTATCAATATAGTGTCATCGATGAACTACTCACTGATAGGAAGTACTATCTGGTAGCTGTAAAGGATACGTTTACTTCTGAGTTTTTATTATATAACACGGGCTCATATCGGAGGCATGTGGTTGCGAAATTCCAAACATAGGGCGAGCGCTACCTGAGCGAGAAAATGAGACCTAATTCTACATCGAGACAAGTGTAATTTAAAAATCCTGCATGCCTTTTATTGCGAGTGCTGGGACAAAAAAATAGTAGCAGCAGCCTTTATGGGCATGAACAAATTAGATATATCACACAATTAAATATTCACTGAATAATTTTTAAAACAGATATTTTGCCAAACGTTTTATTCTTGTTATGAGTACATTATGTATAAATATTGTAAAGCTTTGTACCTTTTATTTGCTTACATAAACAAACAAAAAATTAGGACCGACATTGTGAGGTCCCAAGGTTCTTCGCACCTAATAACAGACAGACATTCCCCAAGCATAAGTGAAGAATGTACAGTTCAGGAAGGGTACAGTTTTAATGCACATAGTTACCAATAGGCTCAGCGGTATATGCTCCACTGATCAAATAGCGTCACATAAAGATTCACAGATACCTTGAGGTGGTGAGAAAAACGTGTCTCAATCTCGTTGGTCAGAAAGGATAGAGTTTCATCTGAATGCGAGTTTTTGCAAGCAGGAGGAGAACTTCTGTAGGCATAACTGAATATTCTAATCAGAAGCAACTGTCTGTGTTATGGGTAGTACGACAGCCTATACCCTTAAGATATTTATAAAAAATAACAGCTATCATTATAGTATACATAAGAACATAGGAGAAATAAATTCCCGTTTCTAGTTTGTCAGTTATTTCGTCCTCGTATCTGCGCTGCTGCGTTATTCAGGATGCATGCCTCATTAGTCACTCTACAAGACTTCGCAACCGACAGTGCGCTGGTTGTTGCTTGGAACAGTCGGCATAACATTTGAATTCGCAAACCCGCACTATCGATGGTTGCAACTGAAGATCGACTGGCGGCTGCAAGCCCCGCTAACCATTAAAATTTTATTTCATAACAGAAAGCTTCCGCTTTTATGTTATTCCAAATTTTTTTCGTCGCCTTTTGTATTTGCTTTCCGAAGTTGGCGTTTTCACCAGGAAAGTTCATATGGTCGCGTGATGTGAGTGATAGGTGTTTCGTCGGGTGCCTGCAGAACCGCGATATCAAATACCGCAAACCTCAAAAGGTTGGCCACTGCCCACAGATATTGATTTTATACGCCCGCCAGATGGCTAAATGCCTGCCAGGTGGCTACCACCCCCAAGCACAGGAAAACGTTACATTGACATTAATGTCCCAGAAAGCGGGGGAAAATCGCCCCGCCGGTAGCGTAGTGATTATCGCACCAGACCGGTATTCTGGAGGTCGTGAGTTCGGTTCCCACCTGGCGGGCATTTTTGCTCCGCTTTCTTTCTTTCTTTCCAAATTCTTTATCTGTTTCAATATTCTACCACAACCTCCTCTTTGCTTTCCGAGGTTGGCTTGGCTGCCAACCCTTATTTATGTGTTATTTCTACGAGCCCCTCATTTCCCATTCTGATTCGCTGCATGCAAAGCGAGGGCCTCTGTTCTGGCAGTCTTGGTGCCATAGGGAGCTTAAGAGGGTTTAACGCTGGTTGACCACTCTTGGCATGTCGGAGACACTCGAGTCATGGCGCGGGTATTAAAAAGAAGGTCCCCTTCACCCCGAGAAGTCAGAGTGGCGCTGGCTACCACCCCAAGCACAGGAAAAAATTACATTGACATAAATATCCCAGAAAGCGGGGGGGGGGATAAATCGCCCTGCCGGTAGCGTAGTGGTTATCGCACCGGACCGGTATTCTGGAGGTCGTGGGTTCGGATCCCACCTGGCGGGCATTTTTTCTGTGCTTTACTTCTTCTTTCCAAATTCTTTATCTGTTTCAATGACCTACCACAACCTCCCCTTTGCTTTCCGAGGTTGTCTTGGCTGACAACCCTTATTTCTGTATTATTTCTACGAGCCCCTCATTTCCTATTCGGATTCGCTACATATATATATATTATATATATATATATATATATATAATTTAGATATAATAATATTTATTATATATCTTATATATAACATATTTAGAAGAGAGAGACAGATGCTTTCGTGTGTGTGCGCATAATTTTTCCTGATAGTTTGTTTCTGAAAAGTAGTAATATTTATGCTCAAATTCAACTATAAAATAATATATATTGACCATATTGATTCTCACTAAGTGTATCTCAAAGAATCACGCACATACGACAAAGAAAACACGTTTATTTTCTTTAAAAATATTTTTATCCTTTCTACGTTTCTAGTTCATGCACACCACTCAAAGGATTTGGACTTACAACACCACACGCTACCACCAGCGTATTATGTGCCAGTGGGATAGAACTCTCAATCTAAGCATGTATACAATACGCATTCGGCGGAGCCATCTTGAGCGTGCACAATGGTAAGCTATCTCGTTACCTATATTAAAAAGCATGTTGGCAATCTAATGGGACCGTATTTTCTTGTGAACAGGGTGTCTGAAGTATTGGCGGGAGACTTTTTCCCGTCTGGTTCTCGTAAACCGGACACAATGATCCTTCGCAAAGAAGGTAAGTGATACATTTTGTTCCAAATTTGGCATTTTGTTTTGATTTCGTGATGTAGCATTCTTATCATTCAATTTACTGAAGTTTCCTCATTGAAAGATTGTTCCGTGAACCTATCTACAATAGTCCCCGACTGATACTGTTTATCAATTTGCATAGACATTTAATCCGTCAAAGTTAGAGTAGCAACGGTATTTAGCGCTATGAAAATTAAAAATTTAGGCAGTCAGGTGCAGTGTCTGGAAATAAACGCTGTATCTCTCATGCCAGCTGTTTACTGCTTCGCTATATTCTGAAAAGCAACATTGCACAAATATAAAGTGAAAATGCGGGGGTTTGTGGTGTTTATACGAAAATCATTGAGCTCGATGCATTAGGTATATTCCGTATGTTCAAAAGTATACCATTGTTGTTTGATAAAAAAGGGAATATTTATGCAATAATAATATAAAGGGATGGAAAAAGATATCTAAAAAACCACATTGGCGCAAAATCCAGTTGGAACTACGTCTTTATTTCGTCCCGGCTGAATAAAAAGAGATATTCGCCTCTGTATTGCCTATACAATACACCGATAGAATAAGAACAGTGCTTCTGTGTGGTCCTAAATATGTCATTTGTTGGTCGTTTACTTACGCGCCTTTTGTAGCATCCCCTACCCAACGTAGAGCCCGTAAAACGCTTTAATTTGTTTTATATTTCTAACAAGACACTTGTCATGGAAAGTGGAGGCACACCGCCAAACATGTTCCCTTGCAACTCCTGAAACTTCAAGTCTATAAGCCACTTCCTTGGTGCGGGCCTTACCAAATGCTGTCCAATTGTCGCCGTGGCATACCCAGATAGGTATAAAAGGCCACTACAACAAATAGGTAGGTAATGTATGTTCTTTTAAAGTTACGCACCAGCAAGTCCGAAATGCAATATAAGAAGCAAGGGCGTTTTTTACGTGCAAGTACAGCAGTATGCTTTGCTAACGCCAGCAAACTATGTAGCGAATGCCGAATTCCGCAAAATGCATGTGCATCTGCTTTGTTCTTTTATGTATATGAAAACGCTGAAGAGACCATTTGTGCTCAGTACGACGCAACATTGAACTTGAGCATCATCGGTGCACTTTCCCCGGGTCACAAGTAGTGCACATGTGACATTTATTCCTCAAATTTAAAAGGTCAGGTATTGGGCGCAGCTAACTCAGCGGTTTTATGCAGAAATTTAATTGTGCGTTGGTGACCCACGATAAAGTAGAGGGCTGAGAGTAGACCTGCCAGTGTCAACAGTTTTTTTTTTTATTTTTCAAGGTGCAGATCTAAACACAAATCAATGTCTGCGATCACTGTGACTTGAAAATGGTTGGCCTTTTGTGCTGATTTGAAAGCCTACGAAAAATTACAGACAAGGAGGCAGACGACTACGGAGGCCAACACATTAAACACGGCTCTCATTGTGAGCTGTTTCAGAAATATAAGGATAAATATAATGCAGAACGGCAACGGTCACGCACAATCACTAAAAAATAACAGCTCATCGTTTCGTTATGCCTAATAAGTGGAACAGCGATTAAAAGGAAGCGGTGAGTCGAGTGACTCTTTCCACAACCATACAAGACCGATTTACCAATACCTATATCGACAGAGTCGGTCCGCTGGTTTGCAAGCACAGTTTTAACCGATACACTGAACAGAATAGCAAATTGTATGCCTTTCTTATCCTAGATGCAGCTTCGGAAGTTAAACAAACATTGTCGAATTTACATTCATGCAGAGTTTTACACGACAAATATAGCTTTTTTTTCAGCATTACTGAAAAGCCTTGATGAATTTCGGCTTGCGCGCACCCTCCAATCGTTAAACAAATAATACAGAAAAAACGTTAGCTTAAAAGGGTATCAGAAAAAAAATATTTTGCTATACAAAACTGGGCGTCCTACCGATAAATCATCATTACACGAAACCAATACATAAACATGAGTTAATAGCAAGATAGGAAATCTCACCTTGGGCCACGAAAAAACAAACACCAAATAATTAACACGCAAAAATCACTAATTTCCGGAGAAATTAGGACTAATATGTTAAACTTCGTACTTATTAAAAGATTTGCGAAACGGATAAGCTTTGTATCGTCCCCAGTATCCAAAAACTCAGAATTCATCAGATCAGGTTAAATGCGGCATCCGAGGAGAGCGGTAGAAATTTTTGTATTGCGCTTTGGTCAGTGTCGTCACCCTAGCGGTTAAATGGTAATATCGTTTCCCTTGTCGAAGATTTTGTCATTTTTAAAATGACCCCTTTATATTGTTGCACCCTTCACTAGAAATGCCCTGTCATTGTATTCTACTTTGCACTGTGTACCAAAGCGTACAAACCAAAAGACGCATCCTAATCGTTACCAGTAAATAAAGTCTTTAGTCAAATGGCTACTGGTGGTTTGGCGCGCCATGCGCACAAAATTACGCAGGAAGCTAGGACCTCGGGGGTGCTCCATTGTCTGGCTTCAGGCCTTACATTGTGACTCCCTGATGAGATCACCAGCCTGGAAACAAGCTTATGCTCTGCGGCTGTGGTTAGCCCTGCCTCCGACGACAACCTTGGCCACAACAATTGCGCCCATCTAAGGAGCAGTTGACATTTCTTTTTAAGCCGCGTCATTCAAAAACTGACTTTGAGAATGAACTATAGGAATTCCCTTCCTGGACGGCAAGCCGGGTCCACGTGACATGGAAACCCTGCCTCGGAATTTAGTAAGACGGCCCCACTTTGCCGAGGCACACAATTGTAGTCCCGAGAAAAAAAAATCACTCACAGGTCAGCGATTTATGAGTCGCAGCGTTGGCGTAGAGGTAGAACATCCAAATTGCGTGCAGAAGAAGGTGGCTCGAATCCCGTGCCGGACAATTCCCACCGTTTTTAAAAATAATCCATGTGTTGATGGAATTGCAGAATGAGGGTTGAGATGTGGCATGACCCCGGCGACAATTGCAACTACCCGCACTCCCTCACCAAAGCATGGATTGGCCACCCTGGTGTAGTAATGGCCAGAACCTCCCGTTAATAGGAACAATTAACCCACGGCCCTCCGTCCCCATGGGCCTGCGAAGCAACTGACCACGGCTGCAGTTCGACCTTGGACGCAGCTGAGGGTGCTAAGAGTCCCTGGAGCCGGGCAGGCCGCCATTTCACTTTGGACGTGGCGCCGTTTACGCGAGAACCTTACCTAGCGACGCGAGTCTAGAGGTGTTTTTTGATAAATTAGAGGCCATTAAATGGGAGGTCACAGGCTTTAATGAGGTTAAGAGGAGATGTGAAGCCTTTAAGGTGCTGAATAATGAACATGTCTTATTCTTCGGTGTTGTAGAGGACAGAAAAAAACTGGGAGTTCGATTTATAGTCAATAAAAGCATAGCTGGAACATAGACAAATACTAACGAATTAACGAAGGGGTAGCCGGGTTTGTAATTAGGCTCAATAAGAGGTACTCGAGGTGGTACAGGGCTACGCGCCTACATACAGCCATGACAACCAGCTAGTTGACTGCTTCTATGAAGATGTGGAATCGGTAATGGCCACAGTAAAAAACACAGTATACCGCAGTTATGAGACACCTCAATGCTAAACTAGGCAACAATCAGGCTGGAGACAAGGCAGTTGGCAACTATGGTATGGGCTCTAGAAATAGCAGAGGACCTACTAGTCGAGCTCGCAGAACGGAATAATGTACGCATCATGAATACCTTCTTCGGCAAACGGGAGAGCCGCAAGTGGACGTGGAGGGGCACGAAGTGGGAGCATAATAAATGAAATAAACTTTATATTATGCGATAACCCTGGTGTCGTGCAGGATGTGGAAGTGATCGGAATGGTAAGGTGTAGGGAGCACCGTATGGTAAGATCTCGAATTTATTAGGCTAGATTTGATGAGGTACCGTAACAAGCTAGTACGAAAAGAAGCCGATCAATGAGGTAACAGTAAGATGTAACTTTGAGGTTTTCCGGATAGCGCTTCAGAACTAATATTCAGCTCATACCGAGTAAGCAGAGTTTACGACACAGGAAGCAAGAGACAATCTTACAGCTATTATTACCGTGTGTGCCGTAGTAGTCGGTAGGAAGTACAGGTAAAATAACACTTGCACAGAAAGCAAACGAAACACTTTGTCACCCACCGGCCCACAAGCAAACACCAAATGATTTCTCAAGTGCTGATGTAACATAAACAGGCGATAAAAAAACCATTCAGAGAAAAAATATGAGCATTTGACAACCGACATCTATTGGCTGTACCTTAAATAACTAAGATTTATCGATAGTTCCCAAAATTTTGGGACTAGTTTGATATGTTTTCCGCAGCAATTTTGTGGATGCGTTTTGGAAGACAAACTGTGTAAGTAAAGAGAATTGTGGACCGGACTTTATTTCCTTTTGGTTTCCGGATATGAAAGTGCCTGTGGTTTTACCTCAGCAACTTACTTTAAGATTGGGGTATTCTGGTAACGTTCAGGAAACCAGGAAGGAAAACAAAGAAGAAAACGCATAGCGCAAGGGGCACCGCATTTCATAAAAAAAGGTTTCAGACTCCACGTTATTCAGAATAACAATGGAGTAAATGGAATGAGATTACTAGGGAGAAGAGAAAGAACAGGAATGTGTCTTCAGACTACCGGGTGACCTGAGGCCGTTACAAGCATGATTAGGCAACGCGTTGCTGGATGCGCTGGGCAATGGTGGTATTTCTATTTTCCCCAATCTCTAATTGCCTTTGCTGTGCTGCACATCGCTCCTTCGACACGCTGATCTTTTCATCACAGCTGCCTTTGAAACGCTTCTCCGCATCATCTCCCAAAACTATTCCCAACATTTCTTGCACCACCCACCACCATGTGAAAGTCGTGAGAGTCCATCTATATATTTTCTGGGGACAATTCTCCCATTACCTATACACAACATCGTTTTCTTTTTGCTCTATACTGTTGCTTTGCTTTTTCATGTCCTGCGTCATTGAAGATTCTGTACTCGCCTATCGACTGCCATATAGGTTAAACATAATCGTTCGTATTAAAATCCCTGTCGTACTTCCACATTCCTGCTTCCCTGCCTCAGTCTTTGCGACTGGTCTTTGCGCGTTCCGTACCGGAATTACATGACACTGAATTTCCAGCCCTCGATCATCATACCGGAGGCTTATTGGGCGGCGATGTGAACGTATATATGTTGGACCTACTGCACCAATTACTGGTTCTCAAAAACAAGGTCTATGAAAGCATTTTATAGGATGCTGCCAGCATTGGGGCGAGTAGGAGGAAGAAAAATGGGTTGTTATCGTAGATCAGTGGTTGGTAGATACTGTTTCGCTCGATATTTGCATTAAAGCTCCGTACTACTAACAATTGTGCAGATTGAAGGCCGGTTAACGCGAGGTGCAGGAAGGACCCAACGTATTTGGTGAGCGCGGTGAGATAGGTCAGATAGGCTTTTGGTGAGATAGGCACTACTACTAGCCGTTGTCGAGCGCAGCGCCACACAGATTTCCAAGTTTATAACGCGTAAAAAGAATTTCGGTCGGCGTGCTGAAAACGCCATAAGCCAGTCGATATCCATTCCTGTCGCTCTGCTTCGGTCTTTTGGAGGTGCGTAACAGTTGCTTAAGTGGCACGCACTTCTTTGTGGCGCTTGCGGCATTGAGCCCGCGCTGGGGAGGGGAATCTAGCTGCCGTGGCCGACACAGCATTTCCTTCGTCTGATGGAGTGATAGTGTCATCATCAAAACACGACGACATGCGCTATTCTGGCGTTATCTCGCAGCGCCTCACCAAAGGCGATAGTGCGTCTTGCCCTACCTTGACACGTTTGGCATACTTCCGTCGTCGGCTTCGTGCTCGCTCTATCTCGTCTGCCTTTTGTGTCGCCATTGTTCACTCGACTACAACAATCCCGACCCCGACGAGAAAACCTTAGGAACGAGTGCATTAAAGCTGCGTTTTAAAATAGATTTATTTTAGTGCCATGGGGACTCTTCTCGGTGATTTTCAGGGCGTTGCTGCTCCTTGCGGCCTTTTAGCCTTGTGTGCTACTGGGACTTTTACAAAACAATTAAAGTATCCCCTTCACGTGAGGCAATCACATTGGCGCCTTAATCAGTCGCGGTGGTGAGACAGGCGCCCAATGAACCTAAACAAAATACCGACGGCCCCCAGAAACCGCCTGCCACTGGGGCCTGCAAAAAAGTGACTTTCAAGACACTACTTGCAAAGCAAAGCGAAGAAAAAGAACGCGTAAAGGCTTCCTAGTGGTAGCCTTTACACGTTTATAATCCACACGTCGTTTTTCTCGTCGCCGAGTTATTGATTAAGATGTGTTGAAGAACCATGCATTTATGACAAGCACATTATTACTCACAAAAATGCACAAGTAACAAAATATCAGACACGATGCCCAAATATGTGCTTTTCTCATTTGTACAATCACGCAGAGATACTAAATTTTGTCCTTTTTTGTGGTACAACGTCATGGCTGATACATAAACCTCTAAACAATTATCCATTCAGTTGCATAGGCAGTGAAAAAAGGCCACGGGATTTTGTTGGATAGTAGATACCTTCTATTTATAGCCTTCCTCACTTTGCTAACAAGTTTTGTAATAATTTTGCAGCTGCAACTTTTCTAAAGAAAGTGCGGACTATGCCTTTGTCTGTAATATCTGGCAGATCTGCTATACATTTATATCAATTATACGTAGCAAAATTTACGTTGTTTTACGAGCAGTAGAAGTTGAACAGAATTGAATACGCACGGTTTGGTCATTAAATGTAAGCTTTATGTACGGAGAAAAAAATGAATCCGTATTGTTTTCCAGGTTACATGGCAACTTTGAAAGAACAGCTGGTATTCGCAGATAGAGACTATACATGTGGGGTGTTTTTTATCGGTCCAGCGAGTAGCCTCGAACGTAAGTATTTCAAAAATTTTCAATATGCATAAATGCTAGGTGGTAAGTGGTGTTCGGGATGGAGCAAGTGAGGCCGTTGTAGTGGTAAATGAAGGGGAGAAGAAGCTGAGTGTCGAGGTGTTGTAGAATGTCGTGGTCTGTATTGGAGGCCAAATGGGAGCCGTCTGTGTGCTGAGAGATTGGTGAGGAGGCGGGAATTGAAGCCGTAGTTGCGGATAACGATATAAGATTTCAGCGTATTTACAAGGAACTGGAGGATAGTTGGAGGGTCCGGAGAGGTCCACTTAAGCCTGCGAAAACACCCGAAGTGTAAACGAGGAGAGCAGCGTGTGCCGCCTCGCTTTTCTCGACGCAAAAATTGCTTGGTGTACACACAATCTGGATGTGGGGATGATTCTTGATCAAGAATAGAAGCTGGAGCGCTGACAGCGAGATGCGGCCTGTATAGGAGAGGCAAGCTCCTACGCGTCTTACCCCCTCCCTTGCCGTTTCCCTGAGTAGTGGGAGCGTGCGCTGAACAGTAAACGGTGTGGAAAATAGTAATGCCTCATCGCTCGCGCCGAGGTGGCTGCGCTGGCTTTGGCTATATGGAATGCAAAAGCCACCTAATTGTATGCTGAATGAACGTTTTCCAAACACGCAAAATATGCAAAGGCTCACACAAGTTTATATATATATATATATATATATATATATATATATATATATATATATATATATATATATATATATATATATATATATTATATATATATATATATATATATATATAGCAAAAAAAGAAAGACACCCGTCGAAAAAAGGAAAGGTTTAACGTTTCGGCCGAGGTATGGCCTTCGTCCTTCTGACGACGGCCGGTCCCTCGGCCGAAACGTTAAACCTTTTCTTTTTTCGACGTGTCTTTCTTTTTTGCTACGACTTGCCGGTGTCCAAGAAATAATTTATCCCAATATATATATATATATATGTATAAGAAGAGAGAGAGTGAGAGAGAGAGAGAGAGAAATTGTACTTGTAGAAGGCTAGAAGGCAGCGGCCTCAGACCTCTTAGGAAGGTTACGGGCAGTGGCCTTGTCTTTTTCAAGGCATCAGGGTTCATCTCTGGCACACTGTTTATAGATAGACATTCAGTTGGAAAGAGGGGCGAGGAAGCTGTCTGGAGCGAGTCTCATGGTAGGAAAGGAGTTCAGTGGTCGGATGAAAGGAGCGAAGCTAGTGAAAGAGAAACGCAGTTGGAATTATTGCAACCTGACCGCGCAAGCAAGAAGGAGTGAAGACTACAAAAGGCAAAGGGGAGAGTGCTGGGACGACGGGTTTAAGCTGCGCTGCGGTGTGCCGGGTGACCTCAAAGAAGGCTTTCAGGAAGTCGGGGGCAAGGGGGCCATTTTCCGGCTGTTATGGCGAGGTTACTGAAAAAAGTGTAAGTGAGCAATCTAGCAAACACACCGGTAGAATCTGAAGAAAAACTCCGGGTTGGGAGGGTGGTGTTTGTAGAAGAATAGAAGGGGGATCCGCAGGTACGGTTTTTCGGTTTTCCGGTACGCAGGCTTTCCGGGTGGTTTAAAGGTTTTTTAGGTGTCCGAAGTAGATAGTAAGGTGAAATGCCAAAAGTAGAGGCAAAACCACAACACACACACACACACACACACACACACACACCACACACACACACACACACACACACACACACACACACACACACACACACACACACACACACACACACACACACACAAGCAATAACCCACGACTGAAATTGCGCCTGTCGCAAAAAGCAAAATTCCTTTTTTTGATACACAAAAAAGAAAAGGTGAAGTAAGATTTACTTATGGGCATAAGCTCTTTAGGACGGTAAAAACTCGGCAGGACGTACGTTAGAAAGACGTATGGGGCTGTGGTCGCTATTTTCTTTTATTTTCATTTCTTAGCTTCCCAGTTTAGTACGCGCCCGCATTTCTCCAACCTTAGCTCTAGAATTCAATTTTATTTTATTTCTTTTTTTGCTCACCTTGTCTCGTGCCCGCACGGCCTTATAACTTTATATTACCTGGCATTCTTCAGGTCGATCGCTTAGCCCTGAACAAGCCGGTAGCGGAGATAGCGTCTCTTTCGTTGCGGCCAGTCTGACGGTGAGCAGAAGGTGAACGGTTCAGGCACCGTGATCTGGAAAGAGACAACGCGGCCGTTTTTGTTGGTCATCGAGGAAAAGTCGTCGAGAAGGTCGCACGTTTGTCACTAGTCTAGATAAGGCCCGTAACGAGGCAGAAGCGGCCGAACCAGCAGGTTAGAAGCGGCTTCAGGACGAGGGGTGGTTGGGTGGGCTGACGTATCTTTCAGGCGGAGAGGAGCGGCCAGCACCATCCCACTTCTGACACCATGTTGGGTGAACTGCTTCCCAAGCTACACGCGCATGACGTCAGGCGCACGGCGCGAGACGCGTGGCCACAGTGATGTATTGTCTTAACTATTGACTACGTTACCCGTGCGGAAGTAGCAGATTGTCCCACAGTTTGTTACAGATCATGCAAACAGAAGTGTTTGGTCAGCTGATGGTGGATATGGAGAGAAGTTCGCCCAAAGTTTTGCTGTGGCGGTCTCTAACGAAAGAAAAGCTGGCACCAGCTGTGGGAGGAGGGATTATTGAACAGAAATCACTTAAAAATTTTGTATGGCACAGCTAAATCCACAGTTCTGCGGTGTTTTGGGGCTAAATATATGATGCCAGAAACACCACATTGTTAGAATGGTATGGGCTCAATACAAGTGGGGGTATAAGAGCAAAAATGAGTAAAAATGCGAAAGCGCTTGAACCATTCTGCTCGGTTCGCATTTGTTCTTAATCCGAAGGGTATAAACTTCCTTTTGGGTGGTCACAACAAGGACAGTGGTGTGTCGGTATTTGCTGTTCTTTACATCTTTGTCCGAATATAAACTGACTCACAACGTCAGAAAATGTTGGGATCTTTAACTTGAGGTCGGTGAAATCGGCTTGAACCCGGTCGTGGCCTTGGAGTCATAGGTCGCTTTCCGTAGATAATGGCTACCTTGCAGTAATTTCTGGAGCACTCGAGAAGGTGGTGAGAAACCTCTTAAGCACAATTTTTGTTCTAGGGTTGGAGAAGCGGAAAGAGGTTGGAAAGAGCTTGGAAATCTTTCAGACGTTGTATTAATCGTTTCTTTTTGTGTGTGAGATGGAGTTAAAATTTTGAATTACCATCTTGCCAATGAGGCCAGCGTTGCGGCGAAGAAGTTATTTCCAAAAAGATCGGCGTTGCTGCACTGAGAAGAGCCTGCTGTGAAGCTACAGGCACTGCATAATTTGAAGGAGCTGTCCGTTTATTGCGAACATGACATCGTCATGTTTGTACTTGCAATGAGGATGTACGTTGGATTTATCATGCTATTTTCTGCCAATTTAGGCCCTTTAATGTCACCTACTCGCGTTTCTGGCAGAGCGAAATTTATTAGAGTGTTGATCAACCTGCTCGATCAACTTGGCCTGGCACGATTACATTAAAATGACGGTTAACTATGTTTTACAGTCTTTTGAGTTCTTTTTAGTAATGCTTTTTTCGACCAATGCGTTTCATTGTTTTGAACTTGTGATTCTTGCCTTCTGGTGCATCCTTAAACACACTGTAAATAGTGTTCCTACTCCATGACTTTCTTTACCGGTTTATGCACTATAGTTTATTTCTAAACAAGTCGTCCAAAAAAAAATGTTTATATAATGGCTCCCCTTCCAAGCCACGTATTTGCTTAGTCAATAAATAATCAAATAAAGGAACAAGCGTCTAAATTTCTAATTATATCTTCGTCACAAGATGTGTGGTATATGGGTGTTTTTTTTCAGGACGCCATCCAACTTGGTGTGAGCTCCGGGTAAGAGGACCTATGACAAGACACAAACCCAGCTGGGAATGCAGCAAAGAATTCCAAAAGCTTTGTAAACTTAAACAAATATTCATTGTTTACGACAATCGCTGCCGACGGAGAAAATTGCCGTAGGCGAAAATATTTTACCAAAGCATAAAATGCATTTTGCAGGTAATATTTTGCACAAATTATTTCAAGTTTTTATTCATCAATGTGCTCACTCCAGACGCCTCAATAAATACGAAATGTCTTCGTAGGCCTGGAAAAAGTTGTAAACGAAGGCAGTTAGCCACCACGTTACGACATTTTCTCTCCATCATACGTTTTACTAACCATGTTTAAAGAGATTAAAAGACACCTTTTAAAACAATGTACAACCAAAGGAAATCACATCAGCCCAAATACAATGTTGTGTTCGATAACGTGCAATCTACAGGGCAAAGTAGAACATAAAACGCACACTGGCCAAATATATTTTCTCGTGCAGTTGTAAATAAGGTTGTTTATTTCCATATCTTGCCTGAAGGTTGTTTATCTCGTTATATCTTGATTAGGACGAGCCTGAAAGTTTTCCAGTCCATACCAGTACGAGCTTGAATAACTAATTTATTGACTGTTAGATTTGAAAACAGAAATACCAAGATCATCATAGATACGGCGTTTCTCAAACGACAGGAAAATCAATCATATAAAACGTCATAAAAAGCACGCAAAAAATCTACTTTACTAGAAGAGGCCGTCCAACTACAGTGCAGAATATAACGTGCGGATAGGTTGCTTTTCGCAAGAAGAGACGGTAAGGAGAATAATTGGGATATATGCAATCCTAATAAAGATGGGTTTAGTCAAAAAGACAACCAAACTTTTATTGCGCAAGATGCACAAATGCTTGTTTAAAATACCGCTGGAGACCAAATTCACGCTATCAACAAAAGATGCAGGCAGTAGCGCAAACACATTGAATAAAATTGAAATTTGTAAACTGCAGCATTCCATGTAATCGCCAGAACATGAGAAAGGAAATGAATAAAAAATATGAAACGCTTGACGTATTGCAGAAGCCCATGAATGTATAACAAATATCACGAACAACGCTAGAAATCACCAAGTAGTGTGCCAGAATATAAGAAACGCCAATTATTTCCAACATGGATAAAACTATTAGAGGCGTAAACGCTATCAGAACGCCTGCATCGCCATGGTAAAAAGCGCTACTGGATGAGATAAAGCAGGCCACACACATTACTTGGATTGATAAATAACAACGCAGAATAAGTAGCAATGCAGCAAGAAGGTTTCATGCTCGTCTGTATGTAAATTTCTGCCCCTGCACAACATGAAGATATAATCATCGAGAATACACCGTCAAGACAGTCCTGCTCGTGCAATCTTGTTTTGGAAATTTTTCAGTGTCACCTTTTTTGGACTATCATTTTTATTTCATGCCGTAAACGTCTCTCTGAAACGCGCAAATATTTGTTACACCACTTGGACATGGCGTAGAGGAATTTTGAACATTGCCCGCTTTGTATTCCGCCGTTCTTCTTTCAAAAAAAAAAAACTTACCTGACACGCCGAACGTGATGATCAGGCACTTTAAAAATACACATGAAATGGCTCTTTTTGAACACGCAACTACGTAACAATCATAGCATATCTAGAAATTTAACCCTTCTCACCAGTATAGTTTTGTAAAGTTTCTCAGATCTAAGATAAAAATCTACTCACAGCACTTCTCTTGGCAGCGTCGATTTTGACTATGCTTGACATCTCAAGCCGCCGCCAATAAAAAAATACAAAATAATTGGCACGACATAAGGGCGCTCGGCCATTGATTTTACTTGATTCATAGTAAAAACATTTTTTCTAGGCTTTTTTTACGAGAGGATTTCAACAAACAGATTTCTTTTATTCTCTTCGAACCAATTTTTGTGTTTTAAAAAGGTGATTGTGAGTTATTGATTGTCTTAGCACCCGCCACAGAAGCAAGTTTGTTCGAGCACCACATTGCCTAGCTTAAGTAGCCCAGGCGGCACAGAAAGTGTGCCCCAAGACCGGCCCGTCTATGGCCGCTTTCTGGCATGTCCGGCCAGCATCCACGGGTTTTGGCAGCCACTGATCATGCATTGAACGGCCAACATTCGGCAACCAGCGCTTCGGCATTTTTCCGTCCGCCCGTGTCCGGACGCACAACGGCAGCTAACCGGCTGCCAGATATTCAGTTCTCTTACGGCTGCCGATGTTGAGAAAGAGAACGGCCGAAGTACGGCCTTAGGGCATCCGTTTTTTTTCGGGAAGCGGTAATCGGCCGAAGCACGGCAGGCGACCGGCCACAGAATATGCGTATTCTCGCGGCAGTTGGTGTTCGAAAGGAGACCGGCCGGAGGGCGGCTGCCGTGCATTCGTTGTTTCAACGGTGAACCGCGCGTCCGGCGGGCGTACGGCCCCAGAATATACGTTTTGCATTCGGTTAGCTGTCCTCGGCCGAATTACGGCAAGCGAATGGCAACAGAATATTTGGCAACCGGTGTTCAAGAGGAGACCGGCCTACGTAAGGTATCTGGTTATACGTCATTGCAAACGGCATACAGCCGAACAACGGCTCGCGCCTGGGCGCCGAGAATTCATGCACAGACGTGTTTGGAAGGAGACCGACCGGTTTTTTCCTGGGGGGACAAAAGCCGTTAGGGAGCCGAACGACGGGGACGCGTTTTTCATCCGCTCCGTGTTTCTACGTTTTAAATGAACGAACATCGTTTGTCAAACAGTAATGAGTGTTCTCGGTGAACGGGCAAGGTGCAAGGCTCACTGGACATTAGCAGGGAACCTTTTAGGCCATCGAAATGTCATTTATTGCCACAAGAAGACTGTGCCACACCGACGGGTGAGCTAAGCCTCGCCAGTCATCGCCGCTACCACGCTTCTGCCGCCGGCTTCGTCGACGCATCATTCGCCCCTCAAGAAATGGAGAGCATTGGAGACATCGATCCGCAGAGATGTCCGATCCGAGATGGAGATGGTTCACCAAAATAACTGGCCTTCAAGGGCGTCGAGCAAGCGGCAACCACGCAGGAGCTAAACCGCCACCATGTCAAGGACTCCCCACCAAAGAAAGGCAAGTGGAGCAAAAGCGCAAGTTATTCTGCTTACAATTAAACTGCGACAAGCAATGTTGCACTATGTTGTTGGTGATAAACGTAGAAGAGACTCGCTCGTGCATTGGTAGGATCAACTTCATTGCCCTGCACTATGTTACTTCATGGGAATTTATGACTGCCTATTAGAAAAAAAATTATTTTAAATTTGCGATAACAACAGAGCGTTGTCACTGACGAAGCCTAGCTGTTAATTTAGTTCCGATGTTTGAAGGTGAGCTAGCTACTCTTGGGATATGACTCATTTGGGTAAACATAATCGCCAGCATCCTAGCAAACACGAATTTTTTCAGGATTTTCTTGCTCAACGCAGATTGTTGAGTTCACGCACGATTTGGCTCTTGAAATAGATAAGCTTAAAGTGGTTGACTGTATATTCTTGGACTGCAGAAAAGCAAATGATGGTGTTGCATATCACCCTCTGCGTAGTACATTTCATCCTATGAACTGAATGAATCGGTTTTTGCATTGTTATTACTATTGGTCCTATAGCTTTGTTCAAAAGTACTGTGTAGTTAACCGGACTATAGCGAATGAACGTGATTCCGTATACCTGCAGCTTTATTCGCATTTAATAACATCCTGGTGTGCTGATTCAGAAAAGTTTTTGGATGTTAAACAGTGTGTTAACGGCACCTTTACAAGAAAACCTTCATTCCAATTGGATACGTATACCGTAAATTATGCTGCTGTGACAACGGCCGAGGAATATAAATACCTAGGAGTTTATTTAGGGAGTGGTTAGAGGTTAAATAGGCAGGTTCACACCATAAAAGTTACGGCTGCATATGTTTTTGGCTTTCTGAGACGAAATTTCAGTGAACCTCCATCTAACTGAAAAGAACAACCGTATTTAAACTCATGTGCGCTCAATCTTGGAGTACGCATGTGTTTTCGTGGATCCCTACACCAAAGAGCTCGTTGATACGCTCGAAAACATACAGAATATGTCAGTGCAATTCGTATTAGGTAATTGGCACGCTCAACTTAGCATGAGAGAAAGTAAAAGTAAACTGAAATGGCAGGACGTGAAAGATCACAGACGAAACCACAGGTTTAACTTTTTTCGTAATATCTATCATTCGAAAACTGTTGTAGAAGGGGAGAAGTATGTCCAAGCGCCATTCTACATATCGCAAAGTGGGACCGCTAGCTTAAAGCAAATTATTAACTTTCCTTTAAAGGTGACGCCTTGCGCGATTCATTTTATTTTACATCAATACTGCAGTGTAATTATCTTCGACGTATGATTGTATTAACTGTTTATATTGACGATTTTCAGCGCGCTTTGTAGAATTATTTTGTTATTTTGTCTCATATTTAATGCTTAGTGTTATGTATCTCCCTTCTGTAATGCATGCAAAGGCAAGCAGGCATCAAATAAATAAATAAATAAATAAATAAATAAATAAATAAATAAATAAATAAATAAATAAACAAATAAATAAATAAAACAATGAATAAATAAATCAATAAAAATAAATAAATAAATAAATAAATAAAATTCCAGATGGGCAAGTTTGCCTCCGACAGGTGAGAACCCTACGCATTCAACCTTGACCAATAAAATATTTATTGCCCTATTCGTTGCAGTATGCAAGGTTTCCTGTATACATGCTACCATTGCTATGTTATTGGTTTGAAACAAATTATGTAACTCTAATTTTACGCCTTTCCTTGCGTGAACACAAAGGGATACAACTGCAGCCACCTGAAGCAGGGCGTCATTCGCGACGCGTCTAGAATTTTTGAACGTAGTATGACATTAGAAGAAAATTAAGCTCTTTTGGACTATTAAGTGGTGTGGACGTATACTCATGAAAACAACATTAAAATAGATTGAAAATGAAAGTACCTGTTCGCTCCTTCTTAGGATCAGCCCTGCGCAAGATCATCAGAAAAGTTGATCGAGTAGAAAAGTTCTTTGCAAGAAAATGGGCAAAAAATGGACAACTTTTTTTTGAAGGAGTTATATTAAACTTGGTGTGAGCTCCGGGTAAGAGGACCTATGACAAGACACAAACCCAGCTGGGAATGCAGCAAAGAATTCCAAAAGCTTTGTAAACTTAAACAAATATTCATTGTTTACGACAATCGCTGCCGACGGAGAAAATTGCCGTAGGCGAAAATATTTTACCAAAGCATAAAATGCATTTTGCAGGTAATATTTTGCAAAAATTTTTTTAAAGTTTTTTTTTATCAATGGCTCACTCCAGAGCCTCAAAAAAACGAAATGTCTTGTAGGCCTGGAAAAATTTAAACAAAGGCAGTTAGCCACCACGTTACGACATTTTCTCTCCACCATACTTTTACAAACCCAATGTTTAAAGAGTTTAAAAAGGGGAACCTTTTAAAACAATGTACAACCAAAGGAAATCAATAAGCCCAAATACAATGTTGTTTTTGATAACGTGCAATTTTCAGGGAAAAATAGAACAAAAACGCCACTGGCCAAATATTTTTTCCCCTGCATTTGTAAATAATTTTGTTTATTTCCATATCTTCCCTGAAGGTTGTTTCCTCGTTATACCCGATTAGGACGAGCCTAAAAGTTTTCCTTTCCATCCCAGTACGAGCTTAAATAACAAATTTTAATTAACTGTTAGATTTGAAAACAGAAATACCAAGACATCATAGATCGGCGTTTCTCAAAGGCCCGGAAAAAATCAATCATATAAAACGTCAAAAAAAGGGAAGAAAAAAATCTACTTTACTAAAGGGCCCCCTTTCCAACTACATTTGAAAATAAAACCGTGCGGATGGGTTGCTTTTCGCAAAAGAGACGGTAAGGAGAAAATTGGGATATATGCAATCCTAAAAAGAGGGTTTAGTCAAAAAGAAAAACCAAACTTTTATTGCGAAGATGCCAAATGCTTTTTTAAAATACCGTTTAAACCAAATTCACGCTATCAAAAAAGAGCGGGCCCGTAGCGCAAACACATTGAAAAAAATTTAAATTTGTAAACTGAGCTTTCCCATGTAACCGCCAGAACAAAGGGGGGAAAATTTGTAAAAAATATAAACGCTTAACTTTTTCAAAGCCCATGAATGTAAAACAAATATCAGAACAACCCCAGAAATCCCCAAAGGGAAGTGTGCCAGAATATAAAAACCCCAAAATTATTTCCAACATGGATAAAACTTTAGAGGCGAAAAATTTATCAAAAAACCCCTTTCACCCCAAGGGTAAAAAGCGCTACTGGAGAGATAAAGCACCCCCAACACATTACTTTGGATTGAAAAATAAAACGCAGAATAAGTAGCAATTCCCGCAAGAAGGTTTCTGCTCGTCTGTATGTAAATTTTGCCCCTGCACAACATGAAGATATAATCATCGAGAAACACCGTCAAGACACCCTTTCTCGTGAAATCTTGTTTTGGAAATTTTTCATGTCCCCTTTTTTTGGACTTTTTCATTTTTATTTCATGCCGTAAACGTCTCTCTAAAACGCGCAAATATTTGTTACACCATTGGACATGGCGTAGGGGAAATTTTTGGAACTTGCCCGCTTTGTATTCCGGGTTCTTTTTAAAAAAAAAAATTACCTGACACGCCGAACGTTTTGACGGCCATTTTAAAAATAAAAAGAAATGGCTTTTTTTGAACACGAACTACGAAACAATCATAGCATTTCTAGAAATTTAACCCTTCTCACCAGGATAGTTTTTAAAAATTTCTCAGATCTAAGATAAAAATCTACTCACAGCACTTCTCTTGGCAGCGTCGATCTTTACTATGCTTGACATCTCAAGCCGGCCAAAAAAAAAATAAAAAATAAGGGGGCGAAAAGGGCGCTCGGCCAATTTATTTTACTTGATTCCTAGTAAAAAAATTTTTTCTAGGCTTTTTTTACGAGAAGGGTTTCAACAAAAGATTTCTTTTTTCTTTTTCGAACCAATTTTTGTCCGCCACCCGGGACGAGCAAGGTTGAAATCGGCGTAAATTATGTTGCGTCGGGCTTGTAGGGGAGTATCGTGTCGATTGTGCAGGACGGCTCTCGCCCATACAACAAGAAAACGGCGAGAATCCTGTGGTCGTCTGCGTTGCCGTATTGTAATATATATATATACTATATACTATATATATATCTATATATATATATATTATATATATATATATATATTATATATAGAGAGAGAGAGAGAGAGAGGGGGGGAGAGAAATTGTACTTTGTAGAAGGCAGCGGCCTCAGACGTCTTAGAGAAGGTTAAGGGGGAAGTGGACTTGTCTTTTTCAAAGCATCAGGGTTCATCTCTGCCACCCTGTTTTATAGATAGACATTGAGTTGGAAAGAGGGGCGTAGAAGCTGTCTGAAGTGAGTCTTGTGGTAGGAGAGGAGTTCAGTGGTCGGCTGAAAGGAGCGAAGTAGTGAAAGAGAAACGCAGTTGGAATTATTGCAACCTGACCGCGCAAGCTTGAAGGAGTGAAGACTACAAAAGGCCCAGGGGAGAGAGCTGGGACGACGGGGTTTAAGCTGCGCTGCGGTGTCGCCGGGCGACCTCAAAGGAGGCTTTCAGGTAGTCGTCGGCAAGGGGGCCATTTTCCGGCTGTTATGGCGAGGTTACTGAAAAAAGTGTAAGATAGCAATCTCGCAAACACACCGGTATAATCTGAAGAAAAACTCCGGGTTGGGAGGGTGGTGTTTGTAGAAGAATAGAAGGGGGATCCGCAGGTACGGTTTTTCGGTTTTCCGGTACGCAGGCTTTCCGGGTGGTTTAAAGGTTTTTTTTTACGTGTGCGAAGACGATAGTAAGGTGAAATGCCGAAAGTCGAGGCAGAACCACACACAAAACACACACACACACTCACACACACACGCGCGCACACGCACACGCACACGCACACGCACGCACGCACGCACGCACGCACACACACACACACACACACACACACACACACACACACACACACACACACCAAGCAATAACCGCACAACTGAAATTGCGCCTGTCGCAAAAAGCAAAATTCCTTTTTTGATACACAAAAAAGAAAAGATGAAGTTAGAAATACTTACGGGGCATAAGCTCTTTAGGACGGTGGGATCGGGGCAGGACGTACGTTAGAAAGACGTATGGGTCTCCTTATGTGGTCAGCTATTTTCTTTTATTTTCATTTCTTAGCTTCCCAGTTTAGTACGCGCCCGCATTTCTCCAGCCTTAGCTCTGGAATTCAATTTTATTTTATTTCTTTTTTTTGCTCCGCTTTGTCTCGTGACCCGTACAGCCTTATAACTTTATATTTACTAAGCATTCTTCAGGTGGATCGCTTAGCCGTGAACCAGCCGGGTGGCGGAGAAAGCGTCTCTTTCATTGCGGCCAGTCTGGCGGTGAGCAGAAGGGTAACGGTTCAGGTGCCGCGATCTGGAACGAGGCAACGCTGCGGTTTTTGTTTGCCATCGAGGAAAAGTCGTTCAAGAGGTCGCAGGTTTGTCACTAGTCCAGATGAGGTCCGTAGACGAGGCAGAAACGGCCGAACCAGCAGGTTAGCAGCGGCTTCAGCACGAGGGGTGGTTGGGTGTGCTGACGTATCTTTCAGGCTGAGAGAAGCGGCCAGCACATCCCACTTCTGACACCATGTTGGATGAACTGCTTGCCAAGTGGCACGCGCATGACGTCAGGTGCACGGCGCGAAACGCGTGGCCACAGTGATGTATTGTCTTAACTATTGACTACGTTACCCGTGCGGAAGTAGCAGATTGTCCCACAGTTTGTTACAGATCATGCAAACAGAAGTGTTTGGTCAGCTGATGGTGGATATGGAGAGAAGTTCGCCCAAAGTTTTGCTGTGGCGGTCTCTAACGAAAGAAAAGCTGGCACCAGCTGTGGGAGGAGGGATTATTGAACAGAAATCACTTAAAAATTTTGTATGGCACAGCTAAATCCACAGTTCTGCGGTGTTTTGGGGCTAAATATATGATGCCAGAAACACCACATTGTTAGAATGGTATGGGCTCAATACAAGTGGGGGTATAAGAGCAAAAATGAGTAAAAATGCGAAAGCGCTTGAACCATTCTGCTCGGTTCGCATTTGTTCTTAATCCGAAGGGTATAAACTTCCTTTTGGGTGGTCACAACAAGGACAGTGGTGTGTCGGTATTTGCTGTTCTTTACATCTTTGTCCGAATATAAACTGACTCACAACGTCAGAAAATGTTGGGATCTTTAACTTGAGGTCGGTGAAATCGGCTTGAACCCGGTCGTGGCCTTGGAGTCATAGGTCGCTTTCCGTAGATAATGGCTACCTTGCAGTAATTTCTGGAGCACTCGAGAAGGTGGTGAGAAACCTCTTAAGCACAATTTTTGTTCTAGGGTTGGAGAAGCGGAAAGAGGTTGGAAAGAGCTTGGAAATCTTTCAGACGTTGTAATTAATCGTTTCTTTTTGTGTGTGAGATGGAGCATCAAATTTTGAATTATCATCTTGCCAATGAGGCCAGCGTTGCGGCGAAGAAGTTATTTCCAAAAAGATCGGCGTTGCTGCACTGAGAAGAGCCTGCTGTGAAGCTACAGGCACTGCATAATTTGAAGGAGCTGTCCGTTTATGGCGAACATGACATCGTCATGTTTGTACTTGCAATGAGGATGTACGTTGGATTTATCCTGAAATTTTCTGCCAATTTAGGCCCTTTAATGTCACCTACTCGCGTTTTCTGGCAGAGCGAAAATAATTAAACGTATTCGGGCCACTCGTGGCCGATGAGATTGTTGATCAACCTGCTCGATCAACTTGGCCTGGCGCGATTACATTAAAATGATGGTTAACTATGTTTTACAGTCGTTTGACTTCTTTTTTTAGTAATGTTTTTTATCGACCTATGCGTTTTGTTGTTTAGAACACGTGGTTCTTGCCTTTTGGTACTTCCTTAAACACACTGTAAATAGTGTTCCTACTCCATGGCTTTCTTTACCGGTTTATGCAGTATAGTTTATTTCTAAACAAGATCATCAAAAAAAATGTTTATATAATGGCTCTCCTTCCTAGCCACGTATTTGCTTAGTCAATATATAATCAAATAAAGGAACAAGCGTCTAAATTTCTAAATATATCTTCGTCACAAGATGTGTGGTATATGGGAGTTTCTTTTCAGGACGCCATCCAACTTGGTGTGAGCTCCGGGTAAGAGGACCTATGACAAGACACAAACCCAGCTGGGAATGCAGCAAAGAATTCCAAAAGCTTTGTAAACTTAAACAAATATTCATTGTTTACGACAATCGCTGCCGACGGAGAAAATTGCCGTAGGCGAAAATATTTTACCAAAGCATAAAATGCATTTTGCAGGTAATATTTTGCACAATTATTTTAAAGTTTTTATTTATCAATGCGCTCACTGCAGTAGCCTCAATAAAAACGAAATGTCTTCGTAGGCCTGGAAAAAGTTGTAAACGAAGGCAGTTAGCCACCACGTTACGACATTTTCTCTCCATCATACTTGTTACTAACAATGTTTATAGAGATTAAAAGACACCTTTTAAAACAATGTACAACCAAAGGAAATCACATAAGCCCAAATACAATGTTGTGTTCGATAACGTGCAATCTTCAGGGCAAAGTAGAACACAAAACGCGCACTGGCCAAATATATTTATCCTGCAGTTGTAAATAATGTTGTTTATGTCCATATCTTGCCTGAAGGTTGTTTACCTCGTTATATCCAGATTAGGACGAGCCTAAAAGTGTTCCTTTCCATACTAGTACGAGCTTAAATAACTAATTTAATAACTGTTAGATTTGAAAACAGAAATACCAAGATCATCATAGATACGGCGTTTCTCAAACGACAGGAGATGAATCAATCATATAGAACGTCAACAAAAAGGAAGCAAAAATCTACTTTACTATAAGTGGCAGTCCAACTACAGTGTAGACTATACCGTGCGGATGGGTTGCTTTTCGCAACAAGAGACGGTAAGGAGAATAATTGGGATATATGCAATGCTGAAAAAGATGGGTTTAGTCGAAAAGCAAACCAAACTTTTATTGCGTAAGATGCCGGAATGCTTGTTTAGAATACCGCTCTAAAGCAAATTCACGCTATCAAGAAAAGACGCAGGCCGTAGCGCAAACACATTGAATAAAGTTTCAGTATGTAAACTGTAGCATTCTATGTAACCGCACAGAACACAAGAAGGGAAATTGCTAAAACACATATAGAACGCTTAACATATTTCACAAGCCCATGAATGTAAAACAGATATCATGAACAACGCCAGAAATCACCAAGGATGTGTGCCAGAATATAACAAACGCCAAATATGTCCAACATGGATAAAACTCTCAGAGGCGTAAATATTATCAGAAAAGCCTTCAGCGCAAGGGTAAAAAGCGCTACTGGACGAGATAAAGCATGCCCGACACATTACTCTGGATTGATAAATAACAACGCAGAATAAGTAGCAAGTGCCGCAAGAAGGTTTCGTGCTCGTCTGTATGTAAATCTGTGCCCCTGCACAACATGAAGATATAATCATCGAGAACACACCGTCAAGACATTCCTTCTCGTGCAATCTTGTTTTGGAAATTTTTCACTGTCACCTTTTTTGGAGGTCATAGTTTCACTCGGTTTTATTTCATGCCGTAAACGTCTCTCTGAAACGCGCAAATATTTGTTACACCACTTGGACATGGCGTAGAGGAATTTTGGACGTTGCCCGCTTTGTATTCCGTGGTTCTTCTTTAAAAAACTTACCTGACACGCCGAACGTAATTGAGCGCTCACTTGAAAAATATACAAGAAATGGCTCTTTTTGAACACGCAACTACGTAACAATCATAGCATATCTAGAAATGTAACCCTTCTCACCAGTATAGTTTTGTAAAGTTTCTCAGATCTAAGATAAAAATCTACTCACAGCACTGCTCTTGGCAGCGTCGATCTTGACTATGCTTGACATCTCAAGCCGTTGCCAAAAAAAAAATAAAAAATAATTGACACGACATAAGGGCGCTCGGCTAATGATTTTACTTGATCCGTAGTAAAAAAATTTTCTCTAGGCTTTTTTTACGAGAAGATTGCAACAAAGAGATTTCTTTTTTCTTCTTCTGAACCAATTTTTGTGCAGTATAACGTGATTGTGAGTTAGTGATTTGTCTTAGCACCCACCACAGAAGGAAGTTTGTCCGAGCACCACATTGCCTAGCTCAAGCAGCATCAAAACCACGATGGTCCTCGCATTATTATGGTAATCGTAAGCGTGCCTTTGCCGCCTATCACGCCAATTTTCGGCAACATTGGATCAGCAGTCCGCTTCCCGGCATGCGGATTGGACAGCAATTTACCGTGTTCCAGCCAGCTTGGACGGGCGTAAAATGCTTACGTTTGTCTTTGTACTGTGAAGATGATGCTTTTTTTGGCGGAATCGGCTGGAGCTGCTCCGTATAGCGAGCGACTCCTAACGTAGGTTTTTCTATTTGAGGCTGCCCTTTACGCTACAGCTGGAGAGTTCATCTGCATCAAAGAACACAAAAACGGCAGCATAAAAATAATGCTTCTCTACAAAGAAAGTTATATGCTGTCAATGTATAGCACCGTTGATGGTAGTTTCTAACAATGATGTATAAATAAGTGACATCACGTGCAGTTTGAGATGAGCGGCTTGGCCGAGATGCTTCTAGAGATTAGTATTTTCATTGCTTGATCAAGCTTTGAAAGGCATAAAATGCTTCTGGATGTTTTTGTACGGGCAAGATGCTGGTTTTTGGTGCAATTGGACGGACCTCCATCGTGATGCCAGGGATTCTATTTTTTCCCACCGAATGAAGCTTATTATATTCAAGGCCTCGGTTTGCGCTAAAGCCTAGGAACCCGTCTACATGAAAGTACGCGGAAACGCTGGCGTAAAAAAAAAGGTGCTGTATAAGGGAAGTTAGACTTTCTAGGCGATGTTTTGACACTGCCGCCTGGTATATTGCAGTTCCTACCAATACCTTAAAAACGTAAGTTTCACGTAAAGTTTGATGAGGGGTGGCTAGGCCGTGAAGCGTACAGATATTGCTATTTGTATTTGGCACGGCACTGTTTCCACTTGTAAACAGTTTCGAATTACTGCCGCATGTCTTAACATGCACGCCTGGAACTCGTATTATCTATTCCGGGAGGTCCCGCGTGGCAGAGTAATGACGATAGCAAAGACAATCGCAAAGACGTCGCCATGTCAGGCGGTGCTCTATAATGTTTGCTTTCTGTGGGGAATTACCCCCTTCCCCTTGCGGCCTTACATTGCATTCTAGGAACCCTAGAGTGATTGACGAGGTGTAGTTTTGTCAAAGACAACTTGAGCTTTTATTTTTAGTATTTTGACAAATGTTTTTTTATAGCGTTTAGTGTTTTGTCGCAAGTTCTTTCTTTAATTGGGTGACCTGTGTTCGGGCCTGCAATTGAGGAGATAAGTTCTTGGCTTTTAAACTGGCTTCCCTTCACAAAGCGAGATGTCACAAGTCCCGACTGTGCCTTTGCACACATAAAAAGTGTTCACAAAAAGTCTTGGACATGTCAATCAAAACACAATTGAAGGGCAGGTCCGTACTTTGCTCCAACTTTACGCTCCTGTACGGTGGCTGGAAAGTATTTGTGACGCTGGTAGTCTTAGCACGACCGAGTGTATGTTGTCAATGCATGAACTTAGTGATGGGTTCGGATACGCCCCTCTTTATTTGTCGTGGCACAGAGGGCGACACCACAAAATGGGTCTATCTGGTAGCAAAAGTCGCACGTTGTTACCAGGAAAGATTTGTACCAACCTGCGGAATCGTTTGCACGGTATTGCTGCACGGACGGCAACTTTCGATTATCACCTGACCTAGTATGTGAGATCAGCAACGAAACAATGTATTTAAAGGTATTATGAGAATAAAAGCAATCTGCAGTCCTGGCAAGCGGGTATTTTATTGAGAGTCGTATTATGAAAATAAAAAATCAAGCAATCTTGACAGTGCTCTTTTTATGCTGCGGATTGGCAATCCTGGCAAGATGGTATTTTATTGAGAGTCGGCGCGCATTTTTGTAGCTACCGGCAAAAGGGACGCGTGTCTGCCGTTGAGCTTTTGTCCGGGCCCCTAACCTACCTGAACTTTTTATTTGTGGGAGTGAAGGGGCCAGCAGGTCACACGTCTGGCTAACACTAAGAGGTCAAATCCAGAACAAATAAATGCAGTCTGTAGCATAGTCGAACATGCTACCATAAAAATAAAAATAATATATAGGCAAGTCGAAAAACAATGATAATCTGTTCTGCATTATAGAGTAGTCATTCTCAGCTTTAGGCAGAATTCGATTTGGGTATGCTAGTCTACCTAGGTGAAAGTAAGATTCAGTTTGAAGAAAGTCAGAAGGCAGAGTGCGTTCTCCAAGACTGTTTCGGAAGTAGGTGTGAGCCGTTACCTCCTTCGTTTTCATCGATCAGTTGCGGCCAAGCCATGAAAATAGATGTTGCGTACCGAATAAATCGAGGACAGTACTAGAATAATGCTCACACTAGAGATCGGGAAGTTGACGTTATTCTGACGGATTTAACTAGCCCGGAATATATACATACAACATGGCGCCGCAAAGTAAGTATACCGCCAGCAGAAAAAACACTTTTCATTGCCTGTTTGCCCGCCATCCAATGTAACCAACATTATATCTTCATGAATTCGTGGAAGGTAGCTCTATAGATCAGACGAAAAAAAACTGTCGTTCGTTGCCAATGGATAAGCCATTTCAGGCAGCTCAACAAATGGCCAAAATTCCCCTCAAAAGTCGCTGGCGCAAAGTGTAGCCCCGAAGAAAATCTTTATACTCCTTTTAAAGTACCTGGGATACACACGGTGGTCAGACGCAGGCCTGGGTACCTAAGGTCATTTTATCGATTTTTTCAATAAATTGAATGATTTTTGTTGATCTACAAAACTTACGCCTAACACACTTATACCTATACACCAGGACTACTACTGGGTTCAACAGAAAAAGACGTATGAGTTGCAGGTACCCACTAGTCAAAATGAGATATGTCAATAGACGTACTTAGAATAAACGTACAAAAGGTTACCGTGCCCTCCAAACAGTAGTTAGGCTGAAATTTGAAAGAAGTAATACAGTCTTCTAAACTACAAATAAAGAACATATTAGTGCGTAGAATATTTGCAAGAAATCAAGCAACCTAAATTGCATGTTACTAATATATCATAAATACCACAAATGTTATATCTCTGAGGGCACAAAAATACATTTTGATACCAAACGGTCTGTACCCAATACAACAATATATCTTATTGCAAAGCTGAAGCACATCACCTACTAAAATAACTATCTAAGAAAAAGTTTTGAGCCTTCCATGAAATATTTGTGTCATTTTTTGTGAAAACGAGAAAACGTTATTTTACGTATAGTATTTAGGCTTTTATGGGGAAAGAAAATCCTTGAAAACCATCTTCTTTGCTGGTGAGCACAACTGTAGCAGCAGAAGGAATCCCGAGGGGAAGAAGAATTTCGCTTTTCGGGATCTAGATGTCATGTTCGATGATATAACCACGTCTCGTGTGTGGCATGCGCCATTGTCGCTGCCACACAGGTACGTTTTTTGCAGCGTAGGCCTGATGACAACCAGCTGAACCACAACGCAATTACTCTGTTTGAGAGTCGAGAGACGCCAGTAAAGGGTGTAGTAGACCGAACAACTTACCCTTTCTGTTGAAGAAGGATAATTTCAACTGGAAGGAGGAAAACAACCTTTTGACAACGACGTGGGTGCTTAGCGCGTAACTGGTTCAAGACGACGATAGCTGGTTAAGACAACTGGTTAATCTAGGTAACTGGTTCAACACGACCAAAACCCAGTTGTGGCCAAAGAACTACGGATCACCGAAGATATTCGCGGCAACAAATGCAGAAGACATGGAGACGGGTTACAAATAAATATGTTGCTCGGACCAGATCTTGTTTCAAAAAAAGTGAGCTGTAGTTCTGTTCCTGCCAAGAAAAATCTTATGCGTGCATGCGCCGTTGCCCAATAAATACGATTTGTGACACTGTACTGCCAGAGATAAGCGTGTTTGAGGATGCTGTTTTCAGCAGCATATCTATTCGTCAGATTTCTAAGTTTCATACAAGGTAAAAAGACACATTCGGAGAGCAATTGAGTGATCAGAGTGCCGATACACAAGCAATCTTCCAGCCTTTGAAACGGCAAAGTCAGGGACTCAGCGGGGTATGCGTTTACAGTTCAAGGTGAATCATAAAGGGGAACACCCCTTTACAAATTTTGCTGGAAAAATCTTCAGGGTCGGCAGATACGGAGATTTAGTTCGGGAAGCTTCAGTACAAAATGCGCGCATGTGTAAGTGCGCTGAACAGTCTGGTGAATAAAATTACAAAGCAAAACAAAGTTCAAGCAGATTCGCCGTTCTTGCAGCACTTGTTTTAGAAATTGGTGCTCAGTTTTCAGCATGAGTGATGCTGAGGGGAAGGCGCACTGGGGAAGCGGAAGAATGCCGTGGAGATGTTTCTGTTGTAGGTCGGTCGATATGCAATATGTTTATTCTGGGATGTGATCGGGCACTCGTATGGAATCAGCAGACGCCGCCGGGAGATGTGAAATGTGCGCGATGTGGGTATGCAGACCATATATAGGAGGGTACAGCCGCGGTTCACTGCAAGATGGGACGCCTATGAGCGGCAAGAGAAAACGGAAACCTAATGGGCAAGAATAAACCTAACGGGCAAGAGCAAGCGTTGGCCGCTATGCCTTTTAAAGCCAGTTGTATTGATTGCAGCGATTTGCCGCTGTACCATGTTTATGAGGGCGTGGCTCTCCGGAGACGTGGGCATTTTCGGTGGCAGCGGGCACCAGGCGAGCCTTGCATGCGCACTGATACTGTTGCAGAAGGCACTCTATACACCAGTAGCACTGGTTCCGGCGCGGAGTGGCACGATACTGAAATTTCTTGCATAGTAGCCGGCAGCGGAAATGTGGACTCTCGAGTGCATTTTAACTGCGGCCGCCTTATTCCTGCAACTTGGCAAATAAAGTTCTCAGTCGTTCTTCGATGCCTTGCAGGATAGTAGATGCTCAAAGAGTTTTCGAAGACTGGTCCCGCGTCGTATTAGAACGCGCTGTCTTTCGTAGCTTCGGGGTGCTCTAGCACCGATCAATGACGTAGGGGGTGAAGCAATATTTAGAAACCACCATAACGCATGCATTATATCACATGCATGATCATGTCTGCTTTAAATATCTAATAGCTAGGACACTCACCCTAGCAGACCACGCCTAAAAGTCTTTCGGTAGTCCAAACTACCTGATGTGCCTTACCAAGCAACAATACTTCGGCACAAGAATAGCGAACGCCCGAGTGACCAAATAGCATATTCAACGATCCTTTCAGTGCTTTATTCTGAATTTTTACCTTGAGGTTTTTCACCATATATTATCAATGTCTGTAAAGCAAGATTTTGCTATATTTATCTTTGGTTTTTTTTTGCCATATTGGTAGTGATTGCGTACACTTCATATGGAGAACCTCTATTCCGCTTTGTAATTACGAGCCTATGGTGATTGTTACATCATGCTGACAAAGGGCCCCTGAGCATGTCACACGTAGCTCAAGCTCAATATGTCACTTTCAGGAAGGAGTTTCTGAATTTCTTTACAACGATAACATAAAGGTTACAAATCACGCTATAAAGGGGGCTACCATTGATACGGTCTATTATTTCTTTGATAAAAGACACAAAAGCGTCGATGTTTGATTCGAAGGGGCGTTTTGCCAGAGCCTGCTTTGTTCAGAGCCCAGTGGCATCAATTACCAGCTGTGAAACTGCGAAGTGCCTTTTCAACTATGCTTCAACTGTGCCTTTTCAACCGAACTAAGTTCACTGATACCATGTTTTATTTAGCTACAGCGGGCACATGCAGTGTATGTCCTCTTGTGGATGACAACTATTTCTAAGAGATTTATTTATTTAACTATTTTCATACCTACCGTTCGTCACGAGTGAATTACACTAGGCGGGCAAAGACACATTTTAACTCAAGAAGGGCGGCAACAAAACAATGAAATTAATAAACAAGAAACGAGAAATGGGGAACCAAATACCAGACAAAAATGTACAAGTGCCTGCACAGAACGTGACAATGCGCCCCATGCAAAGTAATACACGGGTTCAGAAATATATTCAGAAACTGTAGAAAAAATCAGAGGCATACAGTAAATGGAGCTGCTGATTAAGAAGACAAGCGTACAAAGTTTAGCTTTGAAGGTTACTGTGCAAGTATTTGAGGAATTCGCGGTCGCTTGCTGCTCAGGCAATGTCCCGGGTAAGCTCATTTCAAAGATTTTATATTGAGCATAAAGGAAAATTAGTAAATTCACTTTTACGCGCTGGTTTGTCTATTGTCTTGAACGTCCGGTCTAACTAATGGGAGTTATTTATGTGAACGACAGGATAAGAATTTTGTTTAATGGTGATTGGTTGAAGTTTATGACTCTTAAAAACAAAAAACGGGGCGGCAAGATGGAATGCCGAAGCCAGCCAAGAGAATGTTTTATTTAAATAATTTTGCTGGAAATGCGAATGTTCGTAACAAAATAACCTGCACGGTTGTGTATGGCCTCAAGACTACCTAACACATCTTGCTTGGTGGGGTGCCTTACCGTGCAACCTTATTCCGTATAAAGACGAATATTTGGCTATGTAAAGTTCCGGCACCGCTCGTGCAGCCAGCGTAAATTTCCCCTACTGAAGATAAGCTTGCTGGCTGCCTCAGTGGTTATTTTTTTATGTAGGCTCCAGTTTAGGTATTAAGAAAATGTGGCGCCCAAATATTTAGCGAAGGTTACCTGACAAATAACTGCCTTATTCTGTATATATTGTGTGCTGAATGGGTTTTGGTTACAAAATATTGTTGTGACATTTAAACAAGTTTTGGGACATGAGCCACTGGCTGCACCAAAAACAATAGATTATCCAAGTGTGTTTATTAAGCCAGCCTATCAGAATCATGTCAAATTTTTATCTACCGAACACAATTGTCTGCGGTATAGACATAAACTTGAACTCATGAGCACGAAAATATCACTTAAGTATATCCCAAATAAAATTGCTCTAAGAAACCTTTTTTCGCGTTTACCAGTCGACGGAACACATTCTTTGAATAAACACCAATTAATACAATTTTTTCAAACTGGTGGGGTGGTAATATTGAAGGCAAGGAAAAATATTGTGTGCTAAGGAGGTTGTGAGAAACTTTTGTGAAAAGCTTCTGTAAAAATTAGGGATTCCACCGTCTGATGCACTCCTTTAGGAAATGGTTTAAATAGATTGTGCGAAAAAAAAGTAGGTGACTATTGCTTCAACTTCCAGACAAACGCTTTTAAACGCATTAGGGTGGAGAGAGAGCAGTATTTGCGGGAGGTGTGTGAATTTTGTTGCACTGGTGGCCTATTACAACTATTGCATATAATGGGGAAGACTAGTCCAATACGCACACTCGCATGACGTTAATGTATCGGCATGGTTTCGGTTGTGTGCCGCGAAAGACGTTGTTAGAGCTTGTGACATTCAAGACGCCCGTTATGGATCTGGCGAGGAGTCCGCCATATCCCGTAATTTTATTCTACAAGAAAGCAGCTTACCGAAGTACGCTAAGAGGGATGATATGGGTACAGAATACCACGCATATTTCCATTAGCCGTTGTTAAGGTCCTCGCATACGCCATACGGTAAGCTTGAAGCGAAAGCAGACTGTTTTGCATTTTTGAATTAAAATAATGTTTGTGGGTGAAAAGAAAGCGCACTCGGTGTAGGCCCACTTCATCGTTCTTGATCTATCAGACCGGTATCGTAAAACTAGAGTCGGAATCTGTAATGTCATCATATGCAATGCAATGTCAGTGGAATAGTTCAAAACCAGAATTCAGCACAAATTGCAAAACCTGTTCAATCCCATTCCTTATCGTCGCTGCCTTGTAAGTTCTGCTTCCAGCCTTCTCCTAAACAAGAAGAATACCAAAATCATGCTGAATGAAAAGCTTACAAAGATGCCGTAAATGGTCGAGTTTCTCAGTTAGTGTTAAAGTGCTCTTTTTTGAAGAATATTTTATGCCATCGCTTGTAATAAAAAAAACGTCAAATGATACAAAGAGAGTCCATCCATTTTCGACGCGAAATATGGTTAAAAGACAAAGCTTTCTCCCTGCAAACTGAGTGAAGCTGCCAAAGCACGAATTGAAAGTCCTATTCAGTACAGCCCAAGTCGAAGGCAGCGCACGCACAAAAAAAACTCAAAGGAAATGCTCAGATACCCGCTTATAATGATCGCACGTTCATTATCATAAGAGACTGAATTAAAATGCTAATGTATCTTCATTTGCTATACCGTATTCTTGCCTTACTCAGTGCAAGAAAGTTAGGTTGAACGCACTTCAGCATTTCCACGTCTCAACAAAGGGTTTTTACAAAGGCACAATAACCTCGTCATGGACTTAAAAATTAAATCCAAGCTACTTACATACGCTTCCAGTTGTCAATCGAACATGGATTTCTCGCGTTTTGATTCCAACCTCTATTAGGTTGCGCTAACCGGCCATGGAATTATAACAAAGATCTCTCTGCCTCACTGGTGACCATGTAATTATTCCAAAATGCGCTGTAGGAGAGCTACACTTCCGCTATGGGCTCTAACAATAAGAGATCATTTATACAGTCGGGGCGCTGATGAAGGCATGCAGATCACAACCCACCTGTGTGCGCATTAGCCAGGCTTTGGAGGTAGCAGAACCAAGGGATGACTCGTGTCACCAAGCGGGGCTATTCCTGTACACGTTCTTTTCAGCAGAGAGACGCGGGAAATGTGCGGACCCTCGTGATCCTTGCAGCAAAAGAATGTTCCGTGCGAGCAGCGGCGCAGCATAAGAAACTACGCTGAGCTAGCTTGGAAGCATTTTTGGGCCCGTGCAGCCCGAGAACCAACCGCTGCTGCATGCCAGATATGTTTCATTGCAAGTCGCCTGGGATCGGTGCATTGCCGCTCGAATGCACCGTGATTTTCAAAATAAAGGAAAGGGGGCGACCGAGAAACAGCCCGAATAAAAAGCCAAAGACAGAAGGTGAACCCTCTCACTTTGCAGGATTCAGGGCTAAGATGGCCAGAAGCGGAAAGCCAAAACGAAAACTCAGACCTCTGCGGGAAACAAAGGGCGAGGGGCACTATGCCAGAAAGGGAAGAAGGTGGAGACAAGGTTATGAGGGAATTCTCCGACAGTTGGGTTGAAGACGTTTCGACGAATGCGCCCACCGTAGACGCGTTCGTTATGGTCGGACGTCCCACTCTTCCCACGGTTCTCTTGAGTGCAGTACTCTCCACACGCGTAGCGCGTGCTTTACCCTTCAGTCTCAAAGACCTCCTGCCTACAGTGTGCGGGGTACTTTGCAAAAGATGGGCAAAGCCGGTCGGCCTAAGTAGTAGCAACGTTTCAGCAGGCTACACCCAGAAATGTTTTTGACTAGGGGTAGGATGTTTTCAAGAATTCAGATGAATATGTGAGCGCCTGTATAATTGCATACTTTACTCATTCTGTTTTGTTATTTAAGTATTTACCGAGTTTTCCTAAGACAGAGGAACTTAAGCGTATGATTCTTTTGGGTAGCAGTGTGTCGATCGTTATGATTTAACACAGCGTGAAGTAAGGGTAAATTTTGTGTTTTTGTTCAATAAGTGGTTACAGTGCGTGATTTATTACTGCCTTGTTAGACGTTTGCTTGGCGTTGTAGAAGTTGTTATTGTTCGTGATCGAACTCACCGGTAAGCAAGCGTAAATTTTGTGTTTTCCGATTGAATAAGTGGTTCATGTGCGTGATCTAACACCGCTTAGTTAGACCTTTTGTTCGTCGTTGGAAAAGTAGTTATTGTTCGAAATCGAACACAGCATGAGATAAGCGCAAATTTTTTGTCGTTTGTTGGCGAAGAGTCATTGTTCTTGATCGAACACCGTGTAACGTGGGCGTAATATACGTGTCAGTGTTCAGTTCGTCTCACCTTGATAGATTGTACGAGGTGGTTGTATATAAGCACTGAAAGTGTGCCCGTTTAGTACTACGTGTTTACTGTGAGTTCGTGTTTTGAGGCATATGTACGTGCCAGCTTGGTTGTCTTGCGTAATGATAACCCCAACGCAATTTTATAGTTCAGTGTATAGAAGGGAAGCTACAGGATACCGTTGATTGACGTAGCCGTGCTCTGTGAGCTAGCTATCTCTAAGTTATCTTTCATATGAGTGTTGGTATAGCTATATGTTTTGATGTTTCATTTTTGTAAGTGTACGTGAGAAATTGTATGTTTTCGAAAAAATCTTCAAGTCATACGTGGTTTTGCTGTACCGTCGTATCGGTCTCGTAGTTATGCCTTTTGTGCTGTAGACTGTGGTGAAAGGCATGCGTTGCCACGGTTGCCTCGTACAGCAATTGCAGCCAAGTAGATTTGACAAATGGTCATCGGCAAAAAGGGGAATTTCTTTGGAGTTCCTGTTGGCTTTTTCGCTTGTTTGCGTCATCTACCTAATTTAGTTCCTATAGCCCATTCAGGATTCCTTTGCACTGCTGTAGTTGGTGTTTCTACAACGCCCAAATTTGAGGCCTGATTCTGAACTTGTGCCACGAGATGAGCGCTTCGAATCGTTTGAAGGGGTGTAATGTTTTAGAAGTCCTGTTGGTTTTCTTTGTTATCATGGTCTGATAGCCCGAGGGGTGTTGAGAGGGTGCTTTCCGCATAGAGTGTGGTTCGACAATGGTTGTCCTTTCGAGTTCGCCATTTCTGCAGGATCCTTGCATTGGTGCCTTCAGTGGGTTCATGAATGAGGCCAATCTAAGAAAACCGAACTTGGGGGAACTCCGTCACAAGCCATCATTCCTGCCGAGCCGCGATGAGCCGCTCACCCACCTGATGCACTGTCGGGCAGCGGAGGTACTGTTGCGACGCTGTTGCGCAACACGTCTTCTGCGCTGGGGTGAACCACCAAAATCCTGGTGCCGGTCTTCCCTGATGGACTTTTCCACGACCCGGCGTGTTCACAGTGGCGAACCATGCGGCTACTTGACAATAGCGTTTCAGCGACCTCGCTCCCCCTCAAGCTCCAACCGGCCAGCGGCGGTGCTGACAATAGCATTGTTTGGCGCCCCGCCCTGCAAGCTTCGGCAGCGTGCCCACGCCTGTTTGTCATGCCCTTTTTGTGGGGTGTTTGACGACGCTGGAGACGTCTTCGAAAAGCCAATTGACGAATAATATGACAGATGAATGCAAGACGTCTTCCCGGTGGTGCAACATTGCCAGGAGAAACGGGGGCTTGGACCCACGGCGGATTGCCGTGGCGGGTGCAACCCAACGCTCACCAGCGCAAGGAGGAGCCGGTGAATCGTGTGTGCGTGTTTGTGCGTGGGGGCGCTGCTATCAGTGCCAAGAATTTTGTGATTGGTGCGTCCTGACATCAGCCGAGAAAACTGGTCAGGTTCACGGACCAAACGTGCCTATTTAATCTCTCGCGTGCAGGAGCGCACTGCCTGTTCTCTGATACCGCGATGTAAATACTTGCATATAAAGTTTTCTTCTCCGTCAACTTCTTCATCATGACTACCCCAGCACGACACCAACCACGGTAAACTTCAACCATGCTACTCTGGTTCCCAACACCATCTACAGTCATTGAAATAGGTGTTAAACGTGGCATTTTTGTTTTTTTTATATTCACATTGCAATGGACCGTTGGCCACCGCTGCCGGTCTTCTTTCCCTCTCACCCCTCTTATTTTTTAGCTCATAACAAGTCACACCGGACAGTAAACACTCTCTTCTTCGCCGCCCCCCCCCCCCCAGGGTTCGAGCACTTCCATGCGCGGCCCGTTGCAACATTAATTTCAGCAATGAACCAGGGCCGGCTGCTTCCTGTCGGCGGGCGAGCAACCAGCCTACCAACAGTGATGAGCCACCCCCTCCCGGACTTCAGCGATGGAACAGATATGTGGCAAACAAGCTTACTCAATGTTGAGGCATATCTTTAAGCGAACGAGGTTTCAGACGATGCCAGGAAAAGAGCTTCCGTTGTCGTAGCGCTTGGTTCGAGAACGATTAGTGTGCTATGCGTCAGTGTTCCACCCCAAAAACCAGACGCTGTGGGCTACGATGCGGACGTGAAGGTGTTAAGCTGGTTCAATGATCCAAGGCAATCTAAAGTGCACAAAGCGTCAAATTTCCCACCGAAACCATCTGGAAGCGGATTCTGTGCATGCATTCATATTAGCAGTAGGAAGCTTAGCACACAACTGCAATTTCGTAATCTGCAAAGCAGCTGTTTGAAAACCTGATTTTACAATACAAAAAGCGGGGCACTTGAGCTGGCTCCAGAATGTCCAAAGTTGGAGGCACAGCACATAAAGAAAGAAAAGATCCTGGCGAACATGTTTCCAGAGACTAAGCATCGTTCGGTGCCGCAACGGCCGAATTAACAGGACGGTGCTCAGCCGTGTGAGTGCGCTGAGAAGACTAATCACGAACTCTCGGCCTGATCAATGAGAGGGAGGAACTGTTTTAAATGTGGTAAACAAGGGCTCTTGAAATGAATGTGCCCAAAGGTTGACAATGCTCTTAATGTGACATCCCACACCGGCGACCGTGATAATAGCGCTTTAGTACTTTGGTATGGGGCTTTGAGGAATTCATTGGGGCCACCGATTGAGGAAACATTCACGTGGAATAGTGTAAAGCTGAAGATGCATGTAGGTAACGTTACACCGTGTGCGTCGTTCATTAAGCAACCTGCAAAGCCCACCGTCATCAATGGCCGAAGCTGCCGGAACCGAAAATAAAGCTGAATTGCTATTTGGGCAAACTGTTAGGGGCTCCAGGTACCGTTCACGCGTGTCTTGCGCAAATTGCCAGTGGTTGATTGCAACTTGATTGTCTTGAACTGTGAAGGCCCTCTATTGTGGGTTTGTGAATTGTTGCAGAAACTACAAAAACAGGGTGCAGCGGTAGTCGACGTGGCGGTGCTACTAGAGTTATGCCCGCGATCTCCGTCCGTGCCGGCGGCAATGGATGACTACGCAAACCACTGCAAAGAGGGCGTAGGACTTTTGCAACGCCCACCGGTAAGCATGCATATCAGGCCTGGAGCCACGCCAAAGTTCTTCAAGGCAAGAAAAGTGGCCTACACTCTTTTTGATAATTTTCAAAGGCATTACATACGCATGACACCTGGCAGTATTTCCCAAGTGACCCACTCGGAGTGGACCACACCGAGTGTTCAAGTTTAAACAAAAGATGGTAGAGTTTACATTTGTAGGGACTTCAAGATTACATTCGACTTATTATGCGAGCAGGAACAATATCTGCTGCCTATTACCGAAGACCATTTTCCGAAGTTAGGGAGGGGAGATAGGTTCCGTATTTAGGATTTACGAGGCAACCACCACCTTATCCCTCTTGACGAACAGATTCAAAATTGTCAGTGATAAACACCCACAAGGAAATCTTTTGCTTCAATCGCCTCCCGTTCGGGAATGCTTCAGCACTGACAGTATTCCAAAGGCGAAGTGAATCAATTCTGCAACATTTGCCTGGAGTGCAAGAGTACCTAGAAATGTGCTGATAGCGGAGGAGGGTGACAGGTAAAAACGGAAACTGGTGCACTGTGCGCAGTGCGCAGTCGACCTGTTCGGACGTGCTTTTCTGGTGCTCCGACAACAGCGTGTTTCTACAGTGAAGGACAGCGAAACGGCAGAGACAGCGGAGGACAGCCGAAGCTGAGTATTTACCTGCACGGTTTCTTTCTCGTTGTGTCGGGGTTTCAGCCGAGATGACGCGTAGAAAGCTGGTACACTGTGGTAGCTGTCCGCGGCACGTAGACGCAGAGGAGTTTCAGCGGGATGGCGGCGAGGCAGACGAAGGGGCAGGTACGTGTCGGTTATGCGTAGTGGTGTCGCGGCTAGAACGCGTAGAAGCGGATAACTCGGGGTTAGCTAAGCGGGTTGCAGAACTGGAGGCAGCGCTAAGTAACGAACGCGATGAACGGAGGGCCGTTGAGGGAAAGTTAGAAGCAGCTGAGAGGAAGCTAGAAAGGAGCGTCATTTCGCCAACAAATGACGACCACCTCGGCCCATGCAGCGAAGCGGAGGCATGCGCCGAGGTGACACCGGGGGTGGAAGCAACAAAGGCAACAGCTACTCCCACGTGCTGCGAAATAGGACAGCAAAACCAGTCGATAACCCGGGTACCAGTAAAGAGCGGCACGTGGCAGATGATAGCGTGGTAATCATTGCGGGAGACTTTAACATGAATAAGAGCAGTGCTGCCATAGTGGAAAGGGAAAAGGGGGGATAAGCGTGTGAAGGTGGGGTGTTTCCCAGGTCAAACGATGCAGACGGTGATGACAACGCAAAGGGGCAGCTGGCCTTGTCTAGTAAAGCTAGAAACCTTGTGGTGATTGCCGCGGGGCTTAACGATGTTCTAAAGGGAGAGGAGGGAAAACTTGGCCAGGAGATAGCGAAGGGGGTAAAGGACCTGCGGGCGACGGCCCCAAATGTGCGCATTGCAGTCTGCACCGTGCCGGAGGTGATGAAGCAGGGCGTGCACAATGAAAGGGTAGTACTCGTTCCTAACAGCGAGATCGTGAGGTGCGGCAGGGAACTTGGGCTGGAAGTGATAGACGTGGACAGGGTAGTGGGCAGCATCGGACATAGGCAAGCTTTTCAGTGGGACGGAATTCACTTCAGCCCCAGGCTAGGAAACAAGGTGGGGTGGCGCTTAGGTGGGAGAGCGGTAGCTTTTTTAGGGGGCCCCGCGCCGCTAAGGAAGGCAAACTAGGAGACAAAGGGGAAGCAAGAGACACATGCACACTCAACGCTGGGGGGCAGCCAGTCCTAGAGCTAAACGGAGAACCTACGGACGTAACTGAGAGCGTCGACAGAAGCCATTTAAGTGGAAACAATGGAGCAAACAATTCTGTAAAAGACAAAAACAGACCCCGTAAGCGGAAAAGGAAAAACAAATGCAATAAATATTTAATCATCTACATAAATATGCAGAGAGGCAGAAAGCCAGATAAGTGGATGGAAATTCTGAAGCAACTTGAACGGGAAGGAATAGACGTGTACGCTTTAGCCGAGACTCACCTACCCGGGGCCTAGAAGCCCCACCTATCATACACAATTATGTCTGGGAAAGGGTTTCAACAGGACCACAGGAATGAAGAAAGGGGGAGTTGTTGGGATGCTCATTAAACAAGGGACCGACTGGCACAGAGTGCATGAAAGTTGTATGGGTTAGAGACACCATAGAGGGGGAAAATACATGGTTAGGAGTGGTGTATCTCGGAAGTAGTGCTAGGGAGGAAAATGAGGAAATAGTAAACTGTTTGAGAAGAGATATAAACGAGTTCAAAGATTCGGGCGAAATAATCATAGTTGGAGATATGAATGCCCATATAGAAGGTTTGGATGGATACACAGACCACAACGGTTCTCTAGTGATAGATCTATACCAGGAAAACCGGCTTGTAATAGTAAACACGGAAAGCAAGTGTGACGGGCAAATAACGTGGGAAAGCGGTAACAGACAGTCCAGCATAGACTACAGTTTAGTATCCGAGACAGTATACGGAAGGCTGCGGGAAATCAGGATAGATGAAAATGGAACAGACAGCTTGGGAAGCGACCACAAGCGGTTTAGCTTGCACTTTGGAGGCGCAACCCGGACAAATGAAGAAATAGGTACAACAGGAGAAATAATTTGAATAATAAGCAGTTAGAGATCATCGCTGATAGATTTGAAGATGAAATCAATAAATACCCAGGCAAAAATTGGGATTACGACGAAATGATTGCGTTCATAAAGGGTAAGATGAATGAAGCAAATGAAGGAAACTGATGGAAAGAAAAGAGAAAGCCGAGAAGCTGGTGGAATAAGGAAATAAAAGAGGCTATTTACCAGCGAAGAAAGGCCTCGAGAGAACATAGAGAAGCAAAAAGAACTGGTATGGAACCGGAGGTGGGGAAGGAGAAGTGGGATGTCTACCGTGGGAAAAAACTAGAAGCGCAGAAAACAGTGCAAGCAAAGATCAAGCAGAAAACGAAACAATGAATGGCATAAATACGGAAGAAGGACAAAAGCGCATTCAAGAAGTTTTGGAACCAATTAAAATCACTAAGCTCAAAAAACGATAACCATCAAAAATTCCTGATTGATGAGGAGGGGGAACATTTAGAAGGAGAGCACGCGTTGGCGCATATTCATCAAATGATTAGTGAGAAGTTTAGGACAATAGTGGTCGGGAAACATGCACCAATAACATCAGCGCCACAAAGACTGCGGAAAGGGAAATAAGTTTGAGCAACCTTGATTGGAAAAAAGCAGAGCAAAAGGTTTACCCCCAGACAGCAGTGTGCCCGGACGGAATACCAATGCAACTGATAAACCTACTTGGACCTAAAAGTAAGGAATCGTTTATGCGGACAATAGATAAGGTGATAGAAACCAAACAAATACCAGTGGACTGGTTAGAAAGTAGGATGAATTTAATATAAAGAGGCAGAGGAGACAAAGTCAGTATTGATTCATACAGACCACTCACAGTAACGTCAGTGGTGTATAGATTCGTAATGCAGGCGATAAAATCCGAAATTAAAGCATGGATGGAAGAAAATAAAATACTTGGGGAACTGCAGAATGGATTTCGACAAGACAGGCGAATGGATTACAATCTGTTCGTGATAACGTAATGCATTGAAATTGCGAAAGCACAGAATAGACCACTATGGATGACCTTCTTGTACATTAAAGGGGCATATGACAACGTAAATAGAGAAATGCTGTGGAGAATGCTGAAACTCCAGGGATTAGATGACGAGTTAGTACAGTTCCTTATAGCAATCTATAAAGAGAATAGAGTGCACCTTACTTGGGAAGGCCAGAAATGTGCCCAGCAGGTAAACATCCATCGGGGACTGAAACAGGGATGCCCTTCGGGCCCAATACTGTTCATGCTTTACATGGCAGGGTTAGAAAAGAAACTGGAAGAAAGTCGTGTAGGGTTTAGCCTAACCCACATGCTGCAAGTCGAAGTGGTAGAACAGCATATTTCGGGAATGTTATATGCAGACGACAGTGTTCTTTTAGCTGATAACCAAACCGATATGCAGCGGCTAATAAATATTTGCGGCCAGGAAGCCACTGACCTCGGATTAAATTTCAGTGCAGAAAAATCAGGAATCATGATTTTCAATGACGCTACCACCGACGTAGTGTCTATCCAGCAAGGCCAATTTTCTAGAGTGAAGGAATATAAATATTTGGGAGTGTAGATAAATGAAGGGGATAAGTACTTAAGAACTCACAAGGAGGAACCTAATGTTAAGGGAAAGCTAAACGCAGCTATAATAAAGCATAGAGCTCTGTGGGGGTATAACAAATATGAAGTACTAAGAGGAATATAGAAAGGAGTATTGGTAACGGGTCTCACGTTTGCGAATGCTGTACTCTGTTTAAATCAGACGTTCTATCAGGCCTTGAAGTAAACCAGAGAACGGTAGGACGTTTGGCCTTAAGTGCGCATGGAAAAACAACTAACGAAGGAGGTCTGGTAGATATGGGGTGGGTGTAGTTTGAAGTTAGAGAAGCACAGAGTAAAATACGCTTTGAGATGAGGTTGAGGACAATGGATCAACGAAGGCTCCCGCAAAGGTTTTTAGGTACCTATACTTGAAAAGCGTGGACACGCAGTGGTTAAGAAAGACTAGAAGGCTAACGATGAAATAGGGAAAGAACAGTGGGGAATCCAAAACAGCCAAGGTAACCAAAAAAGGGGCAAGGCAGATTGAAACGAATAAATGGAGGGAAAAAATGGAAGCTAAAACGTCGTTAGAGATGTACAGGGCTGAGAAGATGAACATCAGAAAGGAAAATTTCTACGATAATTCCCAGGGCAGTGCTTTGCTTTTTGAGGCTAGAGCAGGTTGCCTGCGAACTAAGAGTTTTGTGGGGAAGTATTCACAAAATGATGGGGTATGCGTGGTCTGCGGAAAAGAAACAGAAACTATGCGGCACATCGTGTTAGAATGTGAGGGTATCCATCCAAATCTACATGAAGGGAATATCGGGCTTTCAGAAGCCCTAGTATTTAAGGGTATCACAGAGGAAGTTAACTTCAAGGCTGTCGAGGGGACGAAAAGAAGATTAGAATGCTGGTGGACGAAAAGCAGAGAGGGGAATATTGCCTAGGACAGTTACCACCTGTAACAGAAAAAAAAGTATTTTGTGCCTAATAAGCTTTTGTGCCTGCCCTAAGCAGCGCTAGTATTGAACCAAAAGTGTAAAACATAGGTATATTAGTCCTTTGTGGTAAGATGACATGTCATCACCCCGATACAAAGGGGAAACCAATAGAAATCATCATCATCATCATCGTGGCTGTGCTCAAGCATTTTTGTTGATATGGCATTAAACTTCGCTCTCATACGTGCCGCGCCAATGAGCCGTCACCTACATCTCCCGATTACTGTATCGACGCGAACAGCCTGCATCCCATGCACAAGAATATGAATGCTGTCAGGCTCTCCCCCTCCGCAAAGCCGTAAGCGAGTTCCACTCATTTCTGGGCACGGTAACACTACAGAGCAAGTTCATGCCTGACATGTCAACAATTTTGGTACCGTTGTAAAAACTGCTATGAAATGTTTCTAAATTGACCAACTAAACGAAAGCTTTCGTCTGGGTGAAAAATGCGTTATGCACGGCGCCGGCCCAGACGCATTTTAAATCGAACCGTGAGCTTTTCTTGGAGTATGATACATCGCCTTACAGAGTTGGTGCTCCACTTTTCCATCACATAGAAGGCGAGAAGCGTCCCGTGGGGTTGCGACCCAGAACACAGAAAACTGCCAAAGTAAAGGGCTCCTAGATCGAACGCGAACCATTCGCCTATATATATGGTGCTACTAGGTTTAGGGATTAATACTGGTCAGCCTAAATTTAACTGGGTACGCAGACAATGACAAGAAACGAAGCGCAAGCGCTGACTTGTCATTTCTTGTCATTGTCTGCGTACGCAGTTAAATTTAGGCTGACCAGTAATAATTCAAGTATGATCCAACGAGCTCAGCTTCTGCCTATTCTAATATAAGTTTAGGGATTACCTTTTGGGGGCAGAGTTTACTCTTGTTACGGGTGACAAGCCATTGCTGTGCCTTGAAGGGCACGACTGTCAGACGCCCGTCATGGCAGCAGCTAGAATTCCAAGGCGAGCCGTAGTACTTGGTTCATATATATGTAAACTGCAGTACAAGGCCGGTAAAATTATGCTCAACGCAGATGCCTTAACCCCAGTCTTCTGAACAGTGGCGGCAGGATGCCGAGGATACGGCCGAGTACGTCCTGCTCATGGACCAGTGTGACGAGCCTGCGGTGCCAATGGAAGAACTCCAAGCACTCGCACAGTCAGACAGCGCACTCTCCATTCTGTGCGGGTACGTCATCGAGGGATGGCCTCTACGCACTGCTGAGGAAGGCACCGAGATGCGGGAGTGCCACAAACGTTCACACGCGCACTGGCGCCATCGTGCTGAGGTTTGGGCGGAAGCCAGGAATCCGCTACTGAAGTTATAACATGGGGCACACCAAGGCGTTTGTGCAATGAAGGCAGTTGCACGGTCCACAGTTTGGTGGCCTGACGGGAATAACGATTTCAAGAGAGTATCCCCTATTTGCCAGAATAGTCTGCAAGTGTTCCCCGGGCCGCCCGCGCAAACACGCATTAGCTGGCAAGAGACGCAGGAAAGATGGCCGTGACTGCATGTTGACCAATCGCAAACATGATGGTCCTTGTTTTGTACTCTCACCGTAATTAAATTGAGGCCATTCTGTTGTTTCGCGCTAGCTTCTGCAGCACAGTTGATGACCTTAGAACGCTATTTATATAGTTTGGTCTACCCCGTACAAGAGTGTCCCATTATTGCGCGCCATTGACTGGGTGGCAGCCTAATGAATTCCTTAAAGGGAATGGGGGGGTTCAGCCACGGGCTCTCCGCTATCGCCCACTGAGTAATGCTCGGGCGAAGCGTCCTGTGTGAACCATCAAGGACAGAATAACGAAGTGCGCTGACACAGACTTGTCGAAGGTGCTCGCTGCGATTCTCTGTCTCTACAGAAACACACCGCTGCCGCCGGGACGCTCTCCATCGGAAATGTTGGGATACAGGCTTTCCAAACAACGAGACGGGTATTTTCTTCCCAGGAGCCGGCCAACAAAAGATGTCCAGTGGGCTGACAATGCTAGCTGAAATGTTGGCCCCGAAGATCATGTGTAGCTTCGCAATTACGGCCGCAGCGACAAACGAACCCCAGGCATGGTCCGGTGAACCATGTGGGCACGCATCTTGTCTGTCGACACGGAGAACAGGATTGTTCACCGGCACACGGAGCAGCTTTGGCGGAGGAGCAACGAACCAACGAATCCTCCCGATATGCCACCCCCATAAGTCCGAAGTCTCCAGTACAAGACCGAAAAATTCCAATGGCCACTGCCCCCAGCCCATCAAACCGCCGTCCTCCCGAGCTACGACGTTCCACTCTTACGAAACAGCCAGTGGAGCGCTCTGGATTCTAAGGGAGGATGAATACCACAGACTATGGCCCATGTCTGCAAAGGCATCGTGATAATACGGATGCGGGCGTCTTCATCCTTCCCTCCGTCTTCCACGTCCTGTACCATTTGTGCTTATAAAAGCGCAAGCCAGACAACACACGCTCTCTTTTGCCCTGGTCTCTCTGTTCGCGCACTTTTGGGAGCGGCCCAGCGGCAGGGCGATTGCAAAACGCCACATGGGTATTTATAGGTATTTTAGTAACTAAAGAATCGGTTCTGCCTAATATTTATTTCTCTCCTTTTTATATTCTTCTCAAGCTCATTCTGAAAAAATGTCTCTGACTAACAATACGATAAGTGTTGGTGTCCCTACCGCCTACAAATGCCAAATTGAACTGTTGAAATGGGACTGAACACCCCTGATTACGTAGATAAGGAAATATGCAACGCCGGACTCACAAGGTAAAGATGTTAGAACGCTTGATTCAAGCGTAAAAAACTAATTGCAGGGTGCTTTATTGATACCAACACACAAAATATTTTAAGCACGACCCCCAAAAATGTGGCCAACCGCACTATAACCACAGTTTACGCCGCTGCAACTAGAAAAAGCTTGTACGTAAAATGATTCTGTGAACTTTACCTTTATTTATTCTCATCATTTATAAATAAACATAACCATATTGCTTTTACTATTCCCTGGTAAAAAATTACAACGTAAGCAACTAAGAAACGACTAGTTGCATTTATTGGCAGCCAATAAATGCACTTGAGAAAAATGGGTGAAGATTAAACTTTATTGTTTTCATTCGAGGTGCTTCTGAAAGTGTACCCGCTCGGTAGGACTTGTCTAAAGTCCGTGATCCCTTGCAGAATTCTGGACACCCGTGGGAAACATGCGTAAAAACTTTCCTAAAATAGTATAATGGTGACAAATCTCTCATTGTTTAGATTACTTGCGGTTTTTATTTTGCACAGGTTCTTCCGTACTGCTTGAATTTCAGATTACTTGGTCGCTCGCATATATTCTCGAAGGCAAATATACAACTGTTCGTGTGAACTGGCCCAGAATCCGTCCCTTTTAAGCGCATTTCGCAAGCTTTCCATTTGTGATACCTGTCTGTTAGAATAGCGGGAAGAGGAAATTAAAAAAGTTTCAACTCTTTGAGTGCTACATTTCCGATACAAGTTTGCAAACACTACTACACATACACAAAAACGCTCTAAATTACCAATGGAGAAATATGAAACAGCAAATGGTATAGTGTGAAATTAAATTCTTTGTTGTAGAAATTATCCCTGAAATTTTGTGGCCAGAAAAATAAAAGTTGGTAGATCGCACGTACAAAAAATAATTTCTTAGCCTTCTGTCATAATAGAAGGGGGTAATTTCAGCATGGGAGCACACATTCGACTTTTCTGTTACGGTCTTTTTTTGGCGCACTCGTGATAACTTGCCCAAGAATTGCGCTTGGGCATAAAACCTATGTTACTTTGGCTGACCTTACATAGCTCTCAGTCAAAGATTGTGCTGAAATATCAATATTACGCGCGCTTTGTACATTCAAGTGTGGTTGCCTGCAATTTCAAACCGGCCCGCAGGTGGGGTGCTTACCGGGGCCATTTCCGATTCAATCGAATCAAATATTACACATATTTCGGGTAAAAAAGGACAATGGGACCAAAAAGCTTCTTTGGTGATTGTCGGTTTGTAAAAAATATTCGACGATGATTAGAAACGGTGCTCGAAAATGTACTGGAATACCACAAGGAAATCTCCGTCCCCATATTGCGGGTAAACACGGTATAAGGAACCAAAAAAAAGTAGTTTTGGTCATTTTGAGGTTATATAATGAAATAAAGAAAAAATTTTAGTTTCCTCGCACGATTAGCACAAGGGGATGTCCGGCCGCTGTAACACCCATGGCCTTGAGAACTTTAGATAAGTCGATAAAAGCGCTGAAGTATAACAAAAGGGTTGTTTTCGGAGCACTAGGTCTTTCATTCGAGCTGTGGTCTCATTTTAAAATAGGAAACATTGTTCAAATCTAACACTTATTTTACCCTATTGATACTTCCTGCATTGCTTCATTGTGCTAATAAATGTTATTATTCTTCGTTGAGTTTCTATTTTTCTTTCGGGGTTCTACTTGTAAACAACCTTGACATTGTTTTAGCCAATCTGCGTAGAACACGTGCGACTGATTTACCCTAATTATCACCATTTTGTATTGTTTTTTGTATATTTGAACATTCGGCTAACATAAACTTTGCTCCACTTTTACCAGTCACACTAAGAACTGGCTACAAATTTGAGATGACGATTCTAATTGGGAAAATTTGGTTTTAAACCAGAGCCGGTGACACCCGCGTACCGACTAGTATTTTTCATAAAGAGAATTATAGCTCCTTTGCCCCTTTATTGTGTTGAGGGAAGATGTCAAAATTGTAGTGGGCGGCTATTTTAAAGTATTTAATAGTGTAATTCATTACATCTATTTAAAGTTTCTTAAGTAATGTTTAGTCACGACTAGCTCGGATAACAAATTTTGTACTGTTTTCCTCATTTTTATCCCGAAAACTGTCTTAGCCTGTTTCCTGTTATTTTTGTGTGATTTACAATGGCGGAGTTCCCTATGCGAACGCGCAGAGGGCCAATTTCACGGCGCACTTACGATTGCATCCACCAACAACCACAAGGCAATTCTCAAATCAACCAACGTTCCATACACATGTACGGATACGGCTGAAAAAATTACCATAGCCGTAGCCCTAATACTTGACTCCACTCTAAGCACCATGTTTTGTAATTTTAAACTGCACTTCAAAAAGGACGGTGGCAGGAAAACGCTTTACAAAAAGACGCCGGCAGTACAACGTTTGACAGGCAGCTCGGCCCGATCACTAAGACAATCATTTCTTTTGGCAGCGTGGCCCGACCATTCTGGCTTTGAAAGGGAGGAGGCGCCAATAAACACCCCAGGAGAAACTATCCCGGCAGGTCACAGCCTTTTCCCTACCATGGGGTGCTTTCCATACGGGACCACCTGGACCCTTCTCCCGATATAACTATGCCCCACCACCCCTAAAGCTTCATCTGTCCTCCAGCAGAGAGAACTTTATTTTTAAAGCCCACTCATGGCGCCTTCACACAAGAACTGCAACAAATCATGCCGCCTTCACCCACAACTACCAACTCAAACCCTATTTCTTGCTGATGTAATGGGTGGTCATGTCACTGCTTTGTCTATCACCTGAGTTCGTCCAAAAACAACTTTGTCGGAATACCCTCCGAGGAACGTTGAAAGACCGCTCTGAGTATTTTGAAAACAGACATTTGGGCTCCTTCTGTTGCCACTGTGGCCGAGGTCGCTAATCTGTTGAGGCTGACAGCTAAGAATGCAGACTTAATCACCAGCATCGCCTTCGTGGTGTATCATCACTGATACTGATATTCCCAGGAATAAAGTTTATTCGGTATCTGTTGACGTCGTGAAAGCACGTAATGTGTACTGATGCGGCAGATGCAGCAACTTGTTCACCCAGAGGTAGCTCCGCAGATGTCCGTCGATTAAAAATTGCGAAGAATTCCAGGTAAAGCAGCTGCTCACGCTCGAACGTTTCGGCACAAGGTTCTCAATCGGCCTACCCAGGCTGTTCTTGGGCCGTTGCGCTGAACCTTTATTTTTATCTTTCTACGTGAGACCAGTCTGTGCTTGCAGGAACAAACGTGCCTATTGGCAGTCTTATTGCAGTGCAGTCTTATTCACGGACTTGAACAAGTCCGCGAATAAGATTCGGACTATTGCGCTAGCTCGAAAGCACTCAGGCCAGGCTACAGAGCGGACCAGAAGGACAGCGGGTACGTAGACGAGCACAACAGAGGCCTCTAGGGAAATGCGGGGAATACGCCGCAAGATTGCTTGTTGCCGTCGCCGCGTTTTGGGCATGTTTTTTTTTTCGACTTGACATGCTAAGTTCAAAAAATTCTTACCACGAGGTGGCGTAATCGGGTGTTCTCACTAATATATTACAATCATCCGCCATTCTTTGTAGGCCAACTCACTCGGCCCGGCATCGGTAGCCCGGCCGCGTAAACGAAGTCATAAGCAAAGATCGTCTGCTACGAAGTATGGGCCCGAGAAACCCACTGGGCAGACGCAAAAAGCATCCTTGTTGTATCACGTTGCCGCAGAACGACTCGTGCTTTTCATCTCACCGTGAATTAGACAGTTACGAAGTGGCTTGAGGTTCATTGTTGTAGACTTGTATGCAACGAGCACTCCAGCGTCTCACGTCGCCAGCTACAGAGACCCGGTGCCTAGCCGACAGCTCGCTTACCGAGAAGTCCAGCTGCAAACAATCGCACTGTAGAATACAGCCGAATGTTAATAACATGCATGCTTTCACGCGCAAAACACTCCAATTGCTCAAACAGAATGCGTAATGAAATTACAAACCCAAACAAACAATTTTGGCAACCGCCACTGTCGTCGGGACTGATAAAAAACTCGACGTCTTTCGAGGTAATCTTTGAAAACGCTATTTTATATAACGTTCAAGAGCAGAGGGATTGCAGGCTGTTAACATTTTGCTGTTGTCTAGAGTTTTGTTGTCATATTGCAATTTTATCGCGTAGGCGTATTTGTTGTTTCTGTGTTAATGGGCATAATTTGATAAAAAAATTATATAGTTCCCACAATTAAGCGCTGCCTTTTCGTAGCCCCTGCGGTGGCAGCCGACAGAGCAGATGATACCACATTCTCACCGCGCGCTCGGCCTCCCGATGTCTGCTCGGGACAAATATCGGGCCGCAGACTGTTGCGTCGGTCCATCGGTCCATCTTTGACGTGACGGATAAAAAAGCCGCGCTACACGGAAAAAGCAAGCACACGCCAATAGCGAACAGCGAAAGTTGAAAATGGCTGTTGTCTGCAGCCGTCGCTGCCTTGCCAAAGTAGGTAGGCATTGCGGCTTCCGGCGCCGGGGATGTCTGCCCCTGTCTAACATCTCTGCGGACTGCGTTGCCAACGGCGCCAATCTCCCATGGGACAGGCGTTTATATGTTAGATGAAAACAGTCAAGCGGCCTTGGCTCGGCATCGTTCGCATCTTCTATGGCTTCTGTACTCGCTTTTCACAGTATGGAGGCCGATGTCTATGTTCAAATGACCGACCACGTGAGCACAAGACTGTGAATAAGACTGCTGATAGTAGGATTATTCAGCCTTTTCCCAAACCTATTTATTCTCTCTCGCTTTGTTATAAGTTTCCGGAAAGCGTATTTTAGCTTAGGGTACGTAAAACACCGAATAAGGCTACTAATATTATTCCATTGCGAGTAACATTGTCAAATTGGGCTTCGAGCTAGCAGGTCCACATTGCTGAGGCACTTCGCGTACTGTGTATTAGGCATGCCTACCTTATGGCGAATCTTCCATAACGCCTGTCAAGGCGGTTGAGCCGTCGTTTTAGTTTGAACAGGCGAATCCACCATGCTCACAATAAAGGAAATCCGCAAGTTCAGTTTCCGTGGCGCCGTAAAGCTTCCCCTATATGCTTTTGGTATTGATTTTAGGTCCTTGTGGATCGTTGCACCATACTTCATTAAAAGGGCAATCAGCAGGTACAAATAACAGCTTTCCTGGTCCTTGAAGGCTCTTCTGGATACACGTGTGCTACCACCATAACCATCGCTGTATTGCCTATACCACCCGTAATTCTTTGCATGCCGACACTCGCTTTCCCCAATAAGACGTCGTCTGAGCTCCAAGGAAGAATATATTAAGCGTCGCACTTCTGAAGGCAAAACGTGGCATCTTATGAATGGTCACAGACCTACAAATGTTATTGACGCGTCTTTTGAAAGCATTCAAACGATTGCGTTACTCGACACAAACAACACCACTTTCCGCTTGAATGCCCAAATTCGCTGCTAAAATAAAAATGTCACCACGGGCTCCCACGAGGTTACCACGCACAGCAACTTCGCAATGCGTCAAACCGCTGGATGGCATATCCGGCATGCCACAATCCAGCACGTCATACACAATATCCACTTCGTCATGCTCCTTTTCGGCTTTCTGAACGTCATTTTCTGCTCGGAGTTTACCTCGTCATCGATGTGTCATTTACTCTGCACACCGTGAAGCAGAGTTTAGTGCCATTTGTGACACGCCTTGTGATATGTAGTTACTGTCCCCTACAAAGATAACCAAAGCATAGAGAACGGATATTCTTTCACGAAACAACGTTCCAGTACCCCTGTGAAGCACCTGTTTTTCCAAAGCATCCGCATCTCTACGTCTGCCCCTGTACGTATTCGCGGAAAGTTGTCGCACTCCTTTCTTATCTGGCCACATTATACGGGTACGAGCGCCAGAGTTGTTGCCAAGAAGTTTCTGTGACCTTTCGTTCACCTGCATTACGACCTCCCAGGCTTCTTCCAACCCTTCTGACAACGTTTTCCCCTGACGTTCGTGACGACTTTAAACGAGTTTCTTTAGGTGGACTGAGCCGTACTGCTTCTCGAACGGTTACGGTACCACGTGACATTTGAACTTCCATCACTTCTGCATTTCTAACAGACAAAGCTTTATTCGTCGATACTTCGGCGTGACACCGACCTTTCTCAACAGAAAATTAGGATTACTTAAATTTGTATTTCTACATCGTCGTTTAAAGGGGACAGAAATAAAGATTTTATATACTATGACGAAAAAATGTCAAGAAAAAACTCTCCAAAAAAGCAGATGAAAGAGATCTACATGAGAATGAAACTGCCGAAACACAGTGCAGAAGATCCTCACACTTGCAGCCTCTATAGGGAGAGTGGTAAGAGTCCTGCGGCCGTAAGTAGCGGACCTACGCCGCTTTGCATGGGAATAAAAAGAGGACATAATCACAATTGAAACATTCAAATAGTCGGTGCACTCACACACGAGCTCAGATTGCTAACATGCACACGGAAGATCTTCACAGGCAGTGGGCGCAGCCAAACAAAGTTTTCAATAATTAAAAACTTTCAGTTGAGAAAAAAGGGCAATTCAAAGTCTAGAAAAGATAGAAGGAGCTTTGTCTTGAACATGCTAAATATAGCTGTCTAAAATGACCCACTGTTCCATTCATAGACCTGGCCAGATATTTACTAGTTTATCCCTGTCATCTGAGCAATTCTACATATTTGAGGTCAAAGGCGGCCATCAAGGCTGAGACACGAAGACTACGAGCAGCGGTTGAATATGTAGAATTACGCTTAGTACAACAATGGCAGTACTTTTATTTTACATTAGGCAATTGAAAAGGACCTTTTATAGCCTGACCAATCTTCAGACGAGCGCAGATGTAGTCGAACTTTTTCTTTCTTTCCCCTAATTTCCTAACGCATCTGAAAACTTTCCTGCTACACACTATATTGTGGTCATTGTGGGTCAAAAACTTTTTGTAGCTACCCTGAAAAAGTTGCACTTCTATTGAGGGTACACTTGCTTATCATGGTCATAGAGTGCGTTGTGTAAGTGGTGGCCCATTCTTTGCCGCCTACGTTCTGTGGTGAAATGTGAACATGCCAAGAATACGCAGCAGCAATACGCAGCAGCAATATGGGATCCCTTTCACGTCAATTTAATACAGTCACTAGAAATGGTTCAGAATAACTCGGCTCGTTTCATTACATGCAATTACAATCGCACCGCAAGCATATCATCCAGGAAAGCAGACCTTAGTCTACCATCCCTTGCATCACGCCGTAAAGTTTCCCGCTTATGTCTTTTTCACAAGCTCTACCACCATGCCTTCTTACATAATGAATTCATAATCCGTCCACATCACATTTCACAACGTTTGGATCATCCCTTCAAAGTCGGCATTCCTTCCTGCAGAACTAGCTTCTTTTCGCAGTCTTTCATGGCACGAACATCGAAGGAATGGAATGCCATTAAAAACCCGACAGCAACCATTCGAGACTTCAACCTTTTCAAGAACGCAATAGCTAACATTGTATGACCAGAAATGTGCTGACTGTATAACTATTGTTCTCTTTTTTTGTTCTTTTGTTGTGTTGTTATTTTCACGGTTTCTCAGTGCCCACTCCCCTCTGTAATGTCTATTGACCTTGAGGGTAAATAAATAAATAAATAAATAAATAAATAAATGCGACATCGATGGTGTATCACGAACAAATTTCACATGTTTGAAATCATTGACCTTGTAAGTTATTAAATGCAGTAAAGTTTTTTTCGGTGTCGTGACTTCTTTCAAAATTTCTAAAATTACTTTATGGAAGGTGTTAGGGATTTTCAATTTTTTTCCAGTGAGAATAAACAGTCTATATCGCCCCTAATATTACGTATCAAATATTAAGGCCACCTGGCCTAACCTCCAGACGAAAACATGACCCAGGGTAAGGTACATTAGGAATCACCCGATCAGCATCTAGCTGTAAAATTATCGGAAAATAATTGCAGGGAACTTGAAACAAACGTTATGTATTTGGTGCTTGTGCAATTGAGGTCATAAACCATTCACCAATTTATGGAGTAAAAAAAGCCCAAAAACGTAACTCACAATGAAAATATTCATTCCCCAACGGTTTTTCTTCTATTGTCAGAAATATACCGCATGTGTTGTTTTCGTCTTGGTAAACCAATTCTTCCATGTATTCTTCACCATACTCTGAAAGATAACACCTATCTTTTAAAACATCGTAAATATTATCCCGGATTTTATGACGAATAAAAGAAAGGGACATAAAGCTACCTTCTCGAGGAAACCAGTGCTGTACCAAAACTTTGGACCTCAAGGCAAAAGTTTGTACATGAAGCACGCAGTAAAGTGAGATAACCGTAAGTATAAAATGCGTATAGATAACTGCTTTTTATATTGGTTGTAGGGAACGCCAGAAAAGAAAAATGAATGCAGAGATGAAGAATGGCGACATTTTTTGGTTGCGGCTGTTGATGAAAATTCGGTGCCAATTTTGTTCCCAGATCATGACCCCAGCAGTACCTTCCTGAAACCTTGGTATTTGAGGGGATATGTGTTCGCCGCATGAACACTTGCACAAATTCTGCTTCGAAGGCGACTGCGGTAAGCGGCAATAAGGCCGTTTGTTTTATTCTCCCGCATCAAGTACCTTTCGCTTGAATAATTATAAATAAGGGTATTAGGCATCTGTCGACAGTGTTAGGCGTTTTTAAGGGCTTTTGAAAACTTTCGCAGTCTTAATTGCGGGGTGGCACGCGATGGTCTGTAATTTGTTGAGTTTTGAGGATCGCCCAGGTGTGCTTTTTTCTTTGTTTTGTAACTACCATTTCTTGCTTTTTATAAAAATATTAGTATGAGTATGAATCCTTCACAGGCAATGAAATGGTACTTAGAAAAGTAGCCTCCACAATTGTTTGAAGGAAAGACACTGGTTAAGTTGTCTGCGCTGGACTACCAGTGGAATAATGAATGTAACAGTAGCGGTATTGTCTTGCAGCTCGCGTCAACAGTCTGGGCTTCCGTATTATGTATTAAATTTTTTTTTAATATTGAATACTCTAGCCTTTCGGGCAGCTAGTGCAGGAAAGGCCGATAAATGAAAACCAAAATTAATTATAAAGCAGCAACAATATGAATAAGTGAACAAGTCCCGATGTACCAATATAATAACATTAAAACAAAAAATAGGTGGGCGCATTGAATTTTATATTGCAGAAAAAAATTCACACATAAGATGTTTACGAGGATAACGTACACGTGATTGGTATTGCAGGATAGCGACAGGAAAGAAAACTATGCAGTTCAGTCCCCTTGTGATGAATTCCAAATTACTGTGATAATTGAGGGAAGTCTGATAAGGGACTCTGGCTTATCATGCGCAACACAGTTACTTGAATTTATAAGTAACCTGCACTTCACTTAAACAATTACCTTCAGACTGGTTACATTTTTTGGACTTCTCTAAAGCTTTTGATTGTGTCGCCCATGTCTTCTTATCACAAAATTAACCGTCGTTCGAGTGGACTCCTTTAGACTTTAATGACTATGAAATTTGCTGTCCGACCATCAACAGTTTACACTCGTTAACAATGTTGCTTCATCTCCTACTTACATGACGTCAGGTGTGCCCCAGGGCAGCGTTCTGGGGCATTTGCTGTTGTGATTTATATCAACGATTTGCCACTAAATAATTTTTCTTCTATACGGACTTTTGCTGATGATTGCATTATCTACTGAACAATTACGACCACCAAGCTCTTCAAAACAATCTCAGTCTAATTTTTTATTGGTATAACACTTGGTTATTTGCTTTATATGTATCAAAATGTCAAATAGTTTCTTTTAGCCGTAAACGCGTGAACTCACATTTTTCATACTGCGGCAATAACATTGAATTGCTGCATGCAATTTCGTACAAATATTTGGGCGGTCACGTAACCGAAAATATTTCATTGTCATCCCATTAGTAAAATCGCTAGCCATCTGTGCTAAAGCATTGAAGGCAATACGATACTTAGGCCGTAACCTTAGTAATTTCCCTTCGAGCATTCGCAAATTGGCTATCAGACATTTGTTCGCCGGCAACTTGAGTACGCATCATTCATTTAGTCCCCGCATCCCATCTATCGCGTCGAGATGATTGAATCGGTCCAAAACAGAGCTGCCCGTTTCATCGCACGAGATAACAGCTACCATTCCAGCGTAACACAAATGAAGCTTAAAGGGACAATGAAGTGATATGTAAACAATGCGGGATTACGAGCGCAAATTGTAGTCCGGAGTCCCCAGGCCATGTTTCGACCACTCTAGACGCGTTTACGCGGTTTTATTTAGTAGAAAAACTAATTCGAAAATGCTGTCCTCCTCTCTTTACGCTCGCCCATTTTCTGTGGCGTTTTCGTGTGACTTCAGGAGGGGATGAGCTGGCAATTGGCTGCGGCGCTACTGCACGGCTCCCCGGCCAACAGAGTCAGTCGGCCCAGCGTTTCGTCCGCCGGCCGCCGGCGGGTCGTCGCAGTCCAGGAGGTTAAAAAAATTGCTTGGTCGCAATTCGTTCGCTTAGTTGAAACGAAGCCAGGACACGTTTGTGAATGGAAGAATGTGCCTTACTTTACTTGGTTTGTTTGTACACTGTATCTAGCTCCAAGTTAAGGTCGCTTCACACAAGCGCTGCCCAAGCGCACATGCGACGTTTCGCTGACTGGTACGCCAGTAGGAAAATATAAGCCCTCTTGAAGGCGGGAGAAGAGTCAGCGAAGTCAATATAGGTACTAAGGAAATAAAATCAACTGATATTTTTACCGTACAGCGTAAAACTAGGGCGCGGGAAGCACTTTTTTGCGCTGGGCGAACAAGCACAGCGGTCAGCAGCACGACTACGCATCTGCGAACGCTTTTCCGTCTACGGAATGCAATTGCTAGACGTGAGCTACTGTGGAAACTCGGGCGACGCTTACTGCACGAGCGCAGTACAACAAATAGTCACCTAAGCTGCTTGAAATGCCAAAACTAAATAAAAGTGTAAAACCCGGGTTGTACAATATATACCCTATATTAGCCAAACCTTCGCATCCTGCTCCGTAGCTCAGTTGTCTGAGGCGCTAGGTATGTCACTTCAAGTGTTTTGCAAGTCACCAGTTCAAATCCCCGCGGGTACGTGCTTTTTTTTTTTGTAAGTTAACTTTTTTGTTTTCCGCCGATGTTTTCTATATTGAGTTCACCTTTTTTTGGGCCGAAACGTTCATGGCTACACGAACTAGTTCCCAAAACGCGCGCAGGCTGCCACTGGCGCGCTAGCGAGTTCTCGTTGGCGTGCTGTTGCCATAAGCACCGACTGCTTGCAGGCAGTGGGCACATGCCAGAATGAACAGACCCTTGGCCTTGTGCGAACACGCTTTTTACGATACAGGCATGAAGGAGGCAAGCTCCAAATATGGGGGAAAAGCGCACGACATTTGGGCGTCTTCGGGTACGCGGAGGGTGTTCATGCACCGCGTAGGTCTCTGCTAGTGAATGCTACGAATAGAAGCCGTCCTGGGAGGCTTATCTTGTGCATTTTACAGCCGAAAACATGGCAGAAGCGCGGTACGATGATTACTGAGATATTGAGAATGCCCATCCAACAACGCCATTGGTTATGTTTTACAGAACCGAATCCGAAACCGAAACTTGTTTGATTGCTAACCTTGGGCATCGTCCAATCACGGCGCCCCTCCTCCCAACGTCACAGCCTTAGTTTGTGCGGCCGCCGCAAACCGCGCATGGTAGTTTTTCTTCTTTCGCGCTTTGTAAAATAATTACCGATTTGTCAACCGGATAAACGATGAAAAGTGTGCTAATTTGAGCCAGTCTACGCAGTGCAAGCAAAAACGGGAGCTTGACAAATTCACTTCAGTGTCCCTTTAATCATTCACTCTAGCGTTTGGTTTGGCGCCGTAATATCGCGCTTTTATTTTTGCTGCACAAATACGTTTATGAAGGCACTCGTTCCACATTGCCTATCCAAATCGCATTCAATACGTCTAAAAGAAGAAACAATTACATTTTTCGTGCTTATACGGTTCCACACATGCGTCTAGCTTCTCTGGGCTTCCTGATGCCATTCGCATGTGGAATAGCCTTCCCGACAGCATGGCTTCCGAAAACATCAGAAAAAAGTTCGCCATCTCCTTCACGAACATTTTCACAGTATATAATTACCGGCATCATCTTTCTCTTTCAGTAAGCAACAGTTTTTTACCTGTTTTCAATTTTTTTTCAATGTATGCCCTGTTTCTTGCTCGTATTCAGTTTCCTTTGCTCGCGTCACATGTTCATTGTATTCCCAAACTGTGTGAATTATTTCTCGCTTTTTCTCTTCCCAAATTTTACTTCAAGCTTTGTATGTCTTCTTTGATTTGATTTGTCTGCATGGAACCATGATGAATCTGTGCGTTAATGTGCCAGAGTGTGCCTACCTTTATTTCTTGGTTTTAGTTGAGTTTGTGCGTATCGAAGTTTTCTTTCTGTTTAATATTTGTGATGCCTTAACTGGGCTGCGTGCTTTTTATACTTTTTCATGAAACTCCCCTCACTGAATGCCCTGAGGCCTGTGAGGTATAATAAATAAATAATTAAATAAATTTCGTCGTCTTAGCAGAAATCCGTCTTATCCTAAGCCCTGCCGAAATATTCGGCAACACGCCCAGTTAATTGCAAATATTTTGCTTCCAGACAGTGAATGAAGTAGACCTACAATTGAGAGAAAACTTATAATAATCATTTATTTGAGTGCGCGCCTTGATAGAAGACTGTCATCCAGTCGTCTTGCTAGTTCCATCCAGTCCAACCGGACACGGAAAGCGTACACTGGCTACCTCAAGGGGCAACGTCGCACAGAAAAAGAATGTGACGCGATGGAACTCACATGCTCCTGCTGAGAAACGAAATAGGTCAGAAGACCTGCTTCGTTCGCGAATGGGATGTCTTTGTGTCTCTGTCTTCGCTTTTTTTTACTTTTTGTATTCTCCCAGTTTTGCACCGCTATACTCCAGACCAGAGAGGCCAGAAAACTTGCCTTTGCTGCTTTTTAGTTTGCTGTGCCGTTGGCTCCACCGGATGAACGGTGGTAGAAGTGGCAGCGTTGTCGCATGTCTTTTGTTCTCGCTCGCTGCCTACCTCCGTGGCATCAATTGGATTCGTTCTACGGTTTTCTTTTACTTTTCTTTTCATCTCGTTGCAAGAATCCCCCTTCTCGCCTCGCCAATACGGCCTTGTTTTCTACCCACAATCGCCAGTAGTGACGGTCACCCCAGACGTTGTTTGTCTGAACCAAAAAGTACGTACAACGCTCCGTGTCTTAAGCGGATATTTTTTTGCAATAAGTCTATGGGACCCAAAACACACGTACTTGTTAGGCATAAGCGAGAATTTGCCTTTACCGAGTTTGTCGTAACAGGAGTTCACGAAATGGTTGAAATCAATTTTGAAGCGAAGCCTTTATTTATTCTGGGCAAGTTGGTTTCTGGTGTAAATACGTCGTGGGGCTTAGTCGTGCCCATGCGTTGTTCCCTAAGTTCTGTTCTGAGTTGTGCCGTGAGTCGTTCCCATGAGTCGCGAAATGAGCCATGCCGAGATGTCGGCGTACTCGTTTATGAGTCCACTCACTCACACTCATTTGGACTGAAACTCACACATGAGTTTGAGTTTCAGTGAGCGCGAGGGTAGTCCAGCATGGCGAGTTCGATTTGAGTGAGATTCAGCCCGACTAGGTTTGAATATGCCTGAGACCGAGTGAGTTCTGAGTCCATTTTTAGTTTTGAGTACATTTTGAGGTTTTGGTAGATTTTTAGTTTGAGTGCACTTTGAGTACTGAGCACAGTTTGAGTGTGAGTACATTTTGAGTTAAAGTACAGTTTGAGTAATGAGTACATTTTTAGTTTGAGTACATTTTGAGTTTTGTGTACATTTCGGGTGTGAGTACATTTTCAGTACTGAGTACATTTTGAGTTCTGAGTACACATGAACTGTAGCCTAGGAAGCAGATATGGTTGGCAGTTAAGTTTCACCTGCTGCTTTGGGCTAGCGATTCAGGTTAGCCGCGGGTACGGCAGCAATCGCGATGCGCATGATCGGTTGATGGGGAGGTGGTGAGGGGGGTTGGCGGCGGGGTGTCTGATTTAGCGGCTGGGCGTGTGTATATTAATCCACTGGTGAAGTAAAAAAAAGGGTTGTCGCACCTTTTCGTCTTGATGGATCCTCTAAGAAGGTGGGAGAGGGTTGTGGGAACGCACAGGGCGGCGCTTTCTTGCTGGTTGTTAACCTGCTTCTGTTAACGGTTTGATTTGCTAGGCTGCAAAACGAAGAGGTGAGCACCGGGCGCAGGCAGCGGTGGCTGTCCTCTCCGCTGTTTCTAATAAGTTGTCGACTGGACTGACTGGGCGACGTCCGTTTAGATAGAATAATGACCGCATTATGAGAAATATTGTGTAAAAATTCAAACAGATGTCGCTAAGGCGTGTAAGATATCAAAAAAAGTCCCGATTAAGGGAATCACGCGAGGTAAAAAAATGCTTCCTGTGTATACTCATCAGACAGTCATATAAAGTCATAGATTCCGTTAAAATTTAAGATGATGCCCCGAGGGCATGCGGTGAGTCATATTCAAGGTCTATATAAGGGGAATTACGTGGGACAAAAATGCATTATGGTTATGTATTGACCTATTCATGGCTAGTCATAGATTGGGCTAAAATTCGAATTCATGGCGCCAGGGCATGTGGCTAATGAAATAAAGGTCTCGATGAAGGGAGTCCCGTCGGACAAATGTATAAATGCTTCCTGAATATTTTCAGATGACATGTTCGTAATTGGTGATAAATTGGGTTAAAATTTAACATGATGTCAATAAGGTGTGCGGGACATCAAATTTAATGTTGCGATGTAGTAAATCACATGGAAAAAAATGCGATATGTCAATATCGCAATAACGGAGGACTAGAGAGTGAGGCAAGCCAATTTTTAATGTTTGTCTAAATTTCAACCTAGCTCAAGTAATCACCAAACCAACCCGCGTAACCCAAGACTGTGAAAAAATATTAGACCTAATACTAACCACTGTTCCTGAAAGCATAATATCTTTTTCCTACTGGTCAGAAATAAGTGACCATAAGGCAATTAATACCGACATTTTAATAACTCCTTCTGTAGTAACACATGCCCAAGCAGCGCAGCAGCATGGACAATGGTTGGGCAGTCAACGACTGCGTTTATTGCCAGAAGGGTGATTATATACATTGCCATCAAGAGAGGGTAAAGGGGGGGGAGAGATAGGGAGAATGCAGGCACACAGGGCCAAAAAGAAAAGGTGCGCACGCAGCTGGTTTTGCTCGCCGGTACAAAACGAACGAATACAACATTTCTTTCCTCTTAAAAGTGGAACCGTTGTACCGGTTTCCTTTCTCTTGTCGATCGCCTCAGAGCGGGCTGATCTGGGACTGCCTCAGGAGGGTGTTCGGCCGTGACGACTGGAGGTTCCGTAGCAGCTGGTGTGCAAATCCCACTCAGACCAACCGGTGCCAGTAGCTCTGGACTTCGCTCTTGCTCCTTCCACCTGGGCGTGCGTTGCAACGCAGGAGACGGGACCGGAGTAGTCATGCTGTCAGGTTCACCTTCAGCCTGTGCGCCTTCAGTCGCCCCCATAGATGTAGACTCCGGCGTCGATTCGCGACTGCGGCGGACTTGGTCGATATGACGCTGCACCACCCCCGTTCGCGTGTCCACTGCTATCATTCTCGCCCCCGGAGCATATTTTACACGTACATGCGTCCATCTTTTGCCGACACCGTAGCTCCGCACGTAGACACTGCTGCCTGGTGAGATGGTCCAGTCATCAGCGCCCAGCGACAAGTTCTCATCCCTGGGCGGCAGGCATGTGTCAAGACGGGAACGGAGCTGGTAGCAGAGAAGCATATCCGAGGGTGACCTTCCTTGCTTTTGCGGGGTCCTCCTGTAATGGAATAACTGGTGCATGAGGTTATCTTCCAGTGGGCCATCTTGCATTTCGCGCAAGCCGTCTTTAATGATTCGCACTGCTCTTTCCGCTGCTCCGTTCGACTGAGGATGGAAAGGCGCTGTACGCAGGCGCACAATATTGTTTCTTGCTACAAACTTGGCGAATTCCTGACTGGTGAATTGCGTGCCATTATCGTACACGATTGTGCGTGGCACACCAAGAAGACAAAACATACTTCTTAAGCAGCGAATGGTACCCGCTGTGTTCGCATGGCTCATGGGTACTGCTTCAATCCACTTCGTGTGAGCATCTACCACCACAAGTATCATGTTGCCGGCTAACGGGCCCGCAAAATCGATGTGGATCCGGGACCACCTCTCGGCAGTTTTCGGCCAACTTACCGGTGGTGCTGCCGCCGGTATGGGCAGATTTTCTGCACAGCTTACACACTGCACCGACAATTCCTGAATATCCCTGTCCCTGCCCGGCCACCAGAACAGTGACCGCGCCACCGCTTTCATTGACGAGGAGCCCTGTTGTGTTTCATGTAAAAGCTGCAACATCCTTTCATGCGCCTTCCGTGGTATGATGTCTTTCTTGCCCCAATAGATTAGCCGGTGACCCATCGACAGCTCCATATTGCGATCAAAAAATGGCAACAAGTCGGGCGCTATTCCACTTGTGGTTCGAGGCCAGCCATGCACGATGTATTCCGCGACACGGGCTAACAACGTGTCCTTGGCAGTGAGCTCCTGCAACTCGTGCGTCGTCAATATACCTTCGTCAAGGGCTTCCAACGACAGTACGTACTCGGGGGGGTACCCCTCAGCTACCGGTTCCACTGCCGTCGGGGCTGGAAGTCGGCTGAGGACATCTGCTGTCAGTAGTTGTTTCCCCGTAAAGTACTGTAGCTTGTACTGCTAGCTTGTACTGTGTACGGTGGCGGTCAGGCTTGAGCAATCCCAGCAGTGGCTGATGGTCGGTTACCAGGGTGAATTGCCGACCTAGGAGATAGTCACGGAATCGAGAAACGCCAAAAATCAGTGCCAATGCTTCTCGCTCCAGCTGGGAGTAGTTTCGCTCCGCTTGTGGTAAAGTTCTGAAACGAAACTCAATTGGCCTGTGCTCATTTCCCTCCGAGTGAAACAGAACAGCACCCACGCCGTACGGGGAAGCGTCACATTCTAGCTTCAGTTCCTTGTTGGGATCAAAATGAACGAGAAGTTGCGCATTTTTCAAAATTTCTTTCGCTTTTCGAACGCTGTCTGCGGCGGTTCCCGCCATTCCCAACGGGCTTGTTTTTCCACGAGCTGATACAAAGGGCTGAGAACAGTAGACATATTGGGCTGGAAACGGGCGTAGAACGTGAGCATGCCAAGGAACGAGCGCAATTCGCTAACGTTACGTGGGCGCGGGGCTTGCATGATGGCGTCTACGTTTGTTTCAATGGGGTGGAGGCCTTGCCGATCTATACGATGACCAAGGTAAGTGACGGAAGGCTGCCGAAACTTGCAATTGTCAATCCTAAGTTAAACGCCATGCTCTCGGAACCGCTCCAACACTCTCTTGTGCTGTTCTCCATTATCACTCTTGCCTTCCGACACTAGCACGTCGTCAAGGTAGGCTTGGACACCCAGCAGCCCGCCGAGTACTGCACCAATCTTTCTTTAAAAAATAACCGGTGCGGAAGCTATTCCAAACGGAAGTCTGTTATACCAGAAAAGTCCACGGTGTGTGTTAATGACACACAGCCCGCTGGACGCTTCGTCAAAGGGCACTTGATTGTATGCATCTTTTAAATCCAAGATGCTGAAATATTCGCCTCCGGTTAAGCTTGCGTACATGTCCTCTATCACCGGAAGAGGATAATGCTCCATCTCACATGCCGGGTTGAAGGTGACCTTAAAATACCGCATATCCTCACGCTTCCGTCCTTTTTCAAAACGACCACGATAGGCGTAGCCCATTCTGCATGTTGCATAGGTGATAGAACACCAAGTGACACCAGCCGATCAATTTCACGAGAGACCTTATCGCGGAGGGCATAAGGAAGCGATCTGGGCTTACAGAATTATGGTGTCGCCGTCTCCTTGAGTTTCAGGCTGGCTGGTGGACCTTTGATAAGTCCAAGGTCTGTTGAGAAAACATCCTCGAACTCGCCGAGCCGTCGGCTCAGCCTATTATCGCTTGTCTCAGCAATTGTTGCAAGGTCCGGCGCGGTCAGGTCTCCGGAACGCCCGTCTTGTCAAGCAAAACGATGAGATCGTGACCACATAGGCTGGGTCCTGCATAGTCAAGCACGGTCATTGGACAAGTAACAGATACATTTTTATACCTTACTGGAAGTTGGAGCTCACCAAACACCGGAAGCTGTCTCGTGTAACACGAGAGCTTGATTTGTGGTGGTTGTAAGCGCGGCCACTGTGCGTGGTGTCGATCGTACACTTAGCGTGATACGACGCACACCGCGGAACCAGTATCCACTTCCATGGACAGTTCTACGTCGCCCCATCGAAACGTGTGGCGTATGGGTGGTTCCAAACCATTTTGTCTTCCCGAAATCAACGTCCACACGTGTGCGCTATCCATGTCGTCGCTGCTAGACGCGCTTTGAACTGTCAGTGCCTTTACACTCGCTGCCCGCCTTTCAACCCTTGCATCAGTTGAAACACTGCAGCATTTCTTTGCCAAATGACTGTGTCGCCCACAGCGATAGCAGTATGCGTTAGCCCAGCGGCAGGCGTTATTGTCGTGCTTCGTGCTTCCACATCGGCCGCAGTCATGCGACGCGCCTTGTGTACGGTTACCTCGAGAGGGTGAGTGATGATGGGCTTGCATTTTTAGCACAGTCGGCGGTTCTGCACACCAATCTTTCGCATCGCTGTCGGTTGCGTCGGGTGCAATGGCCATTGTTTCAGGCTCCTCGAGACTTAAATCTTTCTTTGCCTGTAACTGCTTGCGGAAGTTAGTTGAGCGTACGCCGCAAAAAATCAGGCCCCTCAACATCCGGTCTAGCGCACTTCCAAAGTTGCAATTGTCTTCTATGCGCCGTATTTCGACTAGGAATGCGTGCACCGACTCTCCTTGTTGGCACCGGGTTAAAACCTTGTAGCTTTTTACTATCTCGTGACGCTTGGGATAGTAGTAGTCATTTAGGGCTGCGACAGCATCGGCGTAAGTAAGGGAATTCGGCATCCGAGGTGCAATTAGCCCCGCTAGCACTTGCACAGTCTGCGTGCTGGGTGCTGCCAAAAGAAGTGCTCTCTGCCTTTTGGAGTCAGTAATAGCATTTGCTTCAAAATATGCTTCATCCCGAATAAGGTACGCTTTCCATTTATCTATTGTGTCGTCGAAGACCGGGGGCTGTAGGCTGGTCATGGTCGTCGGTACTTGTTGCGGCAGGCCGTGCGCTTCAACTTTTAGGGCAGCATGGGCGGTTTCCGGGCTCGTCGCCACTGTAGTAACAGAGGCGCGCGCAGCGCAGCAGCATGGACGATGGTCGGGCAGTCAACGACGGAGTTTATTGCCAGAAGGGTGATTATATACGTTGCCATCAAGAGAGGAGAAAGGGGGGGGAGGGAGAATCAAGGCGCACAGGGCCGAAGAGGAAAGGTGCGCGCGCAGCTGGTTTTGCTGGCCGGCACAAAACGAACGAATACAACACCTTCAAAACAACCAACCGCCAATAAAAACCATACGACTATAAGTTAAAGGAAACTGCACGGCTATAAATAACGAATTAAAAGGTTTTCTTACAATATTGAAACACAATTTTCATTATCGGTTGGTGCATAATAACTAGAAATTTTTAAAGAAAAAATGTGATACACCGGTCGAAAAGTATATCCCTAAGCTCAGTTTCTGTGCCAGTTCCCAAAAACCATGGTTTACTAAAACGCTCAAAAAATTGGAACATAGAAAAAAAAAACCCTTTTTCGCTCCGCCAAGTAGCGGAATTTTAAAAACGCATGGTTAAAATAATATGCTGCTGTAAAAGCGCACCTTAGGGCAATATTAAACGATAAGCATTCCTTTTTTCACATTGACTTACCGAAATTGCTTGCTAGTAACCCTAGCAAATTTTGGCAGGTTATAAATTCTAACCACTCGTGCACTATTACTCTTACTAATGAAGCAGGTGACATGGCCACTGACTCGGAATGGGCTGATCTGTTTATTAGAGCCCTTACATCCGCTTTTAGCAAAGAAACTGACGTTCAAACCCACCACAGCCTACTGTAGTCAGTACTGCAATGCTGTCAATCCTTTTTTTTGAACCCGGATTTTTGACAATCAGTGATAAACGTAAATTATCTTCATTATCAGGTATCGGCAACATAAATTAGAAATTTCTAGAGAACACTCAACACATGTGTGCAATATTTTTGTGCCTACTTTACTGGCAGTCTCTTTCCACGGGTCAGCTTCCTGCAGATTGGAAACACGGAAATATCACCCCATTATTCAAATCAGGTATTAGAGAGTCACTCCTCAATTATCGTTTAATTTTATTAACCAGAATCCCATGCGAAATCGTCGAACACGTCATCTACACCCGGATCATGGACTTCCTAGATTCAAGTAACTTTTCTATTCCGCGCAGCATGGCTTTGCAAAGGTTTCTCGCGCGAGACTGAACTGGCGATGTTTTCGCACGACTTGCATATTAACTTAAATTCTAACGTGCAGACTGATGCCATCTTTCTGGACTTCGCGAAAGCGTTTGATAAGGTACCCTATAAGCGCCTTCTGTTGAAACATTCCCGGTTAAACCAACACCCCGACGTCCAAAATTGGATCCCTCAATTTTTAGGTAACCGCACTCAAGCTGTCTTTGTTATCAATGCTACCTCTACTTCCCTTACGGTAACCTCCGGTGTCCCGCATTGATCAGTTCTGGGTCCGCTTTTATTGCTTATATTTATTAACGATCTCCCACTGGCGTATCCTGCAAAATCCCAATGTTTGCCGATGATTGTGTTTTTTGCCACACTGTTTGTAACGCTTTTGATAATTAGCTCTACAAAGGGATCTTATCAATGTAAAACAATTGTGTGAAGACTGGATAATAAAATATAACCCTCACAAATGCAAAGCCATCCTTCACCCCCAATGCTCTCCACTTGTTTATCCTTATGCTATCAGTAATGTTCCAGTTGAAACAGTTTGTTCATTTAAATATATGGGGGTCACATTCTGCAACGATCTTTCATTGGGTATGGATGTCACGAAAGTCATATCATCGGCCAATAAATCATTGGGATTCTTTGGACATCATCTACGTAACGCACCTAGCAATGTAAATTATTAGCGTACAAAAGTCTTGTCAGAACTAAACTTGAATATGCTTCCGCAATCTGGAGCCCGCAACAAGCCTATCTTGAAGACAACCTTGAGTCTCTTCAAAACCGTGCCGCTAGGTTTATCCATAGTTTTTACTCCCATGGCGTAAGCGTATCTTCACTAAAGGCAGACATTCAACTACCCCTCCTTTCCCTTCGCCGCCATATCGCCGGTCTTTCGTTATTTCATAGCTTTTTTCACTGCTTGATGCGCATGCCACCTTAATTTGTTCCCCCAGCGCACATCTCTCAACCAACTGGTCATCCCCTTCAAGTCGCACGTGCACGTGTACGCACAGTTACTTTTTCCACATCATTTTCCCCTCGCACAACAGTTGCCTGGAATGGCCTTTCAGGCGACATTCCAGCCATTACTTGTACTTTTACTTTCACAAGCACTATCACTTGTCATCTTTCACCTTAGGACAAACGATTGTTTTCTCCTCCGTTTTTTTATATACCCACCCCTTATGTAATACCCCGCAAGGGGTCCTAAAGGAAATAAAATGAAATGAAATGAAATCAAGATATAGTGATGCTTAGTCACTTTTTTTAACATTCAACTTGATGCCACTAGTATGTGTTGCGTATCAATTAATGGTCTCGATCAGGAGAATCACGCAGAAAAAATACGAACATGCTTCCTGGTTATGGTCATGAAATAGTCTAAGCGCTTCAAATATTGGGTTAAACTTTGAAGTGACCCCGCCAGGGAGTGTACGGTATCTTATTTGTGATCTTAATCAGGAGAATCTCATACTACAAATAAATAAAGGCTTCGTGGTTGTAATCAAGTAATAGTCATGATGTGTCATAGATTGGGTTAAAATTCAAAGTGAGGCCGATAAATCAAATGGGGCATTCAATTCAAGGTTTCAGTTAGAGGAATCACGAGGGGCATATAAATAATTCATACTACCTACAGTTATGCGGGTCATGGTTATTCAGATTTGATTAAAATACCAAATATTCTTGGTAGGATGCCTGTGGTATCAAATAAATTGTTTCGATGAGGGAAATCACTTGGGACAAATAAAAAACGCTTTCTGGTTTTAATTATGAGATAGACGTGGTAAGTCTTAGATTGAGTGAAAATTTAGAGTGACGCCAATAGGACAATTTGGGTATCACGCTATAGGTCTCGATGAGGGAAATCGCGTGGAATAAATAAAGAAATTAGTCCTCCGTATCATCATGATATATTCATAGCTTATCAATGATTGGAATAAAATATAAAGAGATGCCGATAGGGCGTGTAGGGTATCAAAATATTGTCTTGGCGAAGTTAGGCGGATGGAATGCAACCATCGAAAATCAAGGCATTGAGTAACGACCAGTTAATTAAAAAGTCTTATTCAGCGGCCTATAGATGTAATTGTACTCGTTAATTGTGGGCACACCATCTTGAAGGCGTAGTTGGTTCGACACATAGCAGCACTGAACATCCGTCAACCTGCCTGCGTTCCCATGAAAGAGCTTTGGAACTCTTGGGCTGATATGCCTCTTTTGTATACGCTAAGTGGGTTGGCGGAATCAGGGAATTCCTTTCATCCCGCTCGCGATAGTGCAAATTTTCAAGCATGGCTTGCTGATGTCGGTGCGAGAACGTGTTAGCATTTATTACCCGCTCCCATACGTCATACTGAGTTGGTTGTTAAACAACGCCATAAAATACTTCTTTAACTATGCAGGTCATTGACGTACATGCTCATAAAAGTAAGATATTTGCCACCTCATAACACTAATTCTTACTTCCAAAAAGTGGCAACTTGTTTGTTAAACCGAGATTTCACAGCCGTTTGATTGCTTAGAAGAACTTAAGTGTTTTAGCGACGGGCTAGAACCCCGGGCTATTTCATAACACGACCAGGCATTCTCCGCCACAGCAACGCCTAAATTTCGCTTTCGGGTTTACGTTTTCACATACCCAAGCTGCAGCATAGGTGTCCGGTTGGTTTTTGTCGGCTTCCCGTCTATGAGATGAACAGAACATAACTCCAGATAACAAAAATGTGCAATAGAGATTTAACATGAGGAAGAATAAGCAGCGCTTCCGGAAACAGTGTACGATCGTACGTATTCTAGCTAATTTGCTTGGTTCGAACACTTTCCGATTCAGCACGGCGACAATTCGCTGCGGCACTCAAGAGGCGCAGCAAATTTGTGCAGCCAATAGATTCCCCACAGGCAGACCTTGTTTTGCCGTGGTGCACTTCACACGTTTGTTGCCCGAGCCATTTGCCCTGACGCTGATAGTTGGTGCATCCAACAATGGCGTAATAACGCCCGGACGAGTAGCTTTTGTACATCGCCAAGTAAAGGGAATGGTGGCAACGCGCGCAGAATTAAAAAATACACATAGTTTGGGGATTAAAAGCCATGCGTCTTATTTGCACAGGTAAACATAGCCAGACAGGCAACCCCCATCAAGACAAAGCGCTTGTGGGGTGGCCCGCCACATTGGCGGGTTGGGGACAGAATTTATGGGCCAATATGACCGCTCTCGGACGCTTTCAACGTTCTCTTTAAAGCCCTGTTGAACTTGGTGCTGCTGTCGTACCGAAGTAATGACACTTACCGATTTTCGATGTCGTCGGGACGTCTGATATCCACGCGCGGCACAGACCAACAGCGTGGGACTGCAACGTCGTCTGCTCACACTGCAGTCCCCAAGAAATGCCCGCCAGGTGGTGCCTCGATCGTTAGAAAATGGCCCAGCCCGCAAAATTCAGGTCTCTAGAAGTTATAAAAGTGATATACAGGGAGCGGTGGGTGGCCGGAGATGTGGATCCTTCCCGACATTATTAAATATTTTTTCTCGATTTCCATTTCCATCTTGCCCCTGTGGCCGTTCACAAGCATTGCGTTGATGGCTACGCGGGCTTTTTTCCAGACATTGCGAGCCGCAGCGTGTCGAGAAAGCCACGTTTGAAAGTTGGCCTGGCCAAATGTCGAAGCACGATTGATTCCTCTGAAGCACCAGATAAGGGTTTCTGAATTGTAAGGACCTTGGTTACTTTGTGAGGTAGGACGTTTATTCTACGACACAACCGTCTCCGAACACCTGTCCGGGAACCAACGATGACGATGGCCAGGCCAGAAAAAGTGAAATGTTCCTCGAAGTGTTTCATTGTGGCGATAATGTGAAAGTGAAATAAAAGAATTTTCACGCTTCGGAGCTTCCGCTTACAATAATGCTGTCCTTCAAAACAGAACTTGCCATTAATAAGTAGGATATATTCGCTTTAGCTACACGTAAATCCCGACACGGAAACCAATAATTCTACAGCCCCAATGAACTTAAGACACCACTCCAAAATTTTACTTAGGATGGGAGTTCACATAATGATCTTACGATGCAGTCATTGCCCGGTTTATATTTTCTTTCTCAAACCCTACCCTTTTGACGCCACAATGCCTTTTGTGTACCGTCCTAGCACATGCGAAATAATTGCGCAGTTTACTCCTAACTTGTACTCATCAGCGGGATACCCTATCTATCTTCCCCACATGATTTTATTCATCGAAATCTTTATTTGATACCCCACACATTCTGCTGAAATTTTGTTGAATTTTACCTAATTTATGACTTACCATGACTATCGCATGAGGATAACGAAGAAGCATCTCTTATTTGTCCCAAGTGACTTCCCTCATCAAGACTTCCATTTTGGTACTCCTTACCTCGCGGCGGCATACTTTAATTTTTATCCCAATCGATGACTCATCATGAAGTGGTCATGAATAGGACCAGGAGAAATTTTTATTTGTCTCACGTGATTTCCTTCATTGAGTCTTTCGATTTGACACCCCACACGCCCTAGCGCAGATCACTTTGAATGCTAAGCATATCTATAACTCACCATGAGTGTCACCACTATAACCAGGAAGCATTTTTGTACCATGCGAATCCCCCCACCGAGACCTTCGCAATGAATTTAAATCATTGTATGATTCACTTTGACTATGTCATTATTACTACCAGGACTTATTTGTTTTTGTCCAACGTTATTTCTTCGAACAAAACATTTATTTGAAACCCCATACGCCTACGGGTCATTCTGATGAAGTCAAACCTTTAGTATAACTCCGGATAACTAAGTCAGGATAATTACAAGGAAGCATTTATTGTTTGTCCCTCGCGACTTCCCTACTCGAGACCTTCACTTTGATACCCCACACGCCTTAGCGGCCAATGAGTGAATTTTAATTCAATCTGTGGATTGCCATGACTCCTGTGTTACATGGTTCACCATTTCAAAATTTGTTCTCATGATTTCTTCTTTAGTATTCCAAATTTAATTTGATGAATCATCTACATTTAAGCTTTTATTATGGTTACAGATTGACCTTCCGTGAGCGATGCATTTTTGTGGAAATGTAGGGCGTAACACGATCCTGGCAGGGAGACCTGGGGGGGGGGGGGGGTACCTCACCGAAGAAGGGTACGCCGTTAAAAAACAGAGGCATATCTATATACGCCTCGCGTTTCAGAGATTCGCGGACAGTCCGCTTTGCACAAGGCGTTTTTTTTTCAGTATGCAGAGCAATAATTCACGGAACCGTAACCCTAAGCGGCTTCGAAGCTTCGATGTAAATGAACTGAGATGTGAGCGAACGTCCCCTCGCCCAATTTTTGTTTCGCCATGGGGCCACAGCACACCATCGAGTCTTGACCGCCTGTATTATGAACATGAACACCGGGCCTACCTCAAGAGTTTCGTATTCAATATGTATGTACAATTCCTTGCAACCACCGCTAATCATCATGGCCAGCAGGTATAGCTGTATAGAATCTGCGATGAAAATTGTTTCTGACCTCACAGTAGTACGGTGTCATATCGTACCGAATGCAAAAGTTTAAGCTTACGAATTTGCACACGCAATATTTTTACCACGTATGAATTTTAAAACTCCGAATGCTGATGAAGTGAGAGTCTATCTAAGCCCGAGTAAATTCCTAGCACCGGAGAGCTGCTAGGTCGTTTGAGTTCTGAATGTATTTTCCGTTTTCAGTTCATTTTGAGTTTTAAGTACAGTTTGAGTGTTGAGTCCATTTGAGTTTGAGTACATTCTGAGTTTGAGTACATTTTGAGTACAGAGTACATTTTGAGGTTTGTACATTTAGAGTTTTCAGTATTTTTTAAGTACTGAGTACATTTTGAGTTTGAGTACAAATTCAGTACTGAGTGCATTTTTAGTTTGAGTGCATTAAGAGTTTTCAGTACATTTTGAGTTTGAGTACGTTTTAGGTACTGGGCAAATTTTGAGCTTGAGTACATTTCGAGTTTGAGTACGTTTTGAGATCTGAATACATTTTGAATTTTGAGTCCGAGTGAGTTCGAGTTTTGGCTCACTGTGAGTTTGAGTTTGAGTGAGCTTAGATGGGATGCTCAGCATTGAGTCTGCGTTTGAGTAAGTGGTGACTCGAAAAAACTTTTTTGAGTGCGTTTGAGTGAGCCGCGCCAAATTTCCCGAAGTATGGTCATGCCCATGCCACTGTACAAACTGTAAACGAAGTTCCGACCAATTATCTTGAGGAAAATCATAAACAGCCTTTTCTTAACATTTTCGGTGGCATTACGGTCTTTAACTGCTTCAGATGGGCTAAATTTCAAAACCCTCTAACAGGTGTTGTATCAAGGGGTTACTCAAACTACCTTACAATTCATTTTTGGATGGGTGTGCTCAAACAAAAATAGTAAACATCTGTCTTTTTGTGTTGACATCCAAAAAATTTCTAGATGCCATGCAGTACACGAAATTCGTTGTATAAAAAGGGAGATCGTCTATTGTGTAACTAAATGAATGTGGCTATTTGGGTGCAGGCCGGAGGAACGGCTTTGAGAAGACCTTCATGAAAAAAAAACATCTTTGTATAAGAGGAAATGAACCTGTGATTGCCGGGGTCGCTGCCGTGCACCTTTAGAAATTTGGTAAAAGTTCTCCTTGTGTGGTATCTAAAAACGTGGAAAGTTGTCGTTAGTCGGTAGTGTGCACACGTGGCACTTCCGGGATTGGCGTTCATATCGGCAGGAATGTGCTGGTCGGCTAGATATCTTGACGCTAAACTTCAACAAGCAGTCGCTCGGGGATGTGCTCTAGCTACCTGTGGCCTGATTGTATTATCTACTTACAGAATGGTTAATTTAATGAAGCGATATTTTATGTAAAGTGTTGCACGAGTACAGTGTTCTTGTGTCAATGGGTTTTCTAGCTTGGCAAACCGAAAAAACTTATATATGCTTACTTGCCGTGGCTTTTCTCAATGGTATTTCAGCTCGCGACAGCGTAGTACCAGTCAGAAAAAAAAACCACTCTGGTTTATTCTTTTTTGTTTCCGGAGAGGAATATTTTGAAGAAAAACGGAAGCACCTACCCAAAGGCGTGATTTGCATTATAGTTGGTTCATGCCAAAATTCTTCGTCATAGTAAACCCCCAGGAGCTTCACTGACTCTGTTCGAACTTGGCTGAATTTGTAAAAAAACAAAACATATATCGCATAGGCATTCTTAATATATTTTGTTCAGTTTTATATACATTTGGCTACAAGAAACCATGTCATTACACTTACCCGCTGTTAACGTACTTTCGTTCGAAAAATACCTTTTTGTAAGTTTCATATAAAGGCCTATCGACTTTACAATTGATATCGTCAAATGTACTCTCCACGGTCCAGATATAGCTTGTTGTGTTGACAAACTAAAAATTCCAAACATGGAATATACGTTAGTTCAACCAAAATTGGAATCCAAAACAGCAAATATAACAAATAAACATATGCCTCTGGATAATCTATTTCGAAAGATTGTGGGGTATTATTGACAAGCAGAAGACACATTTTGTTGTGTTTAAGCAGACTCTATATGCCAAAAAGAAAACATCATCTCTTTAAGAAGATTACCGCCATGCAGTACGGGAAAATCTCATTTATGTGGCATAGCGAGCTACAGCACTTTTTTTGTGGTTTAAAAAAAAATGTATTTTAGCCTTTAAAAAAACATTAATATGTTTCAAATTAACCCTAAGTTTGACATTGCCAAAAGTGACCGCTATTTTAACTCGGTAGATACCCTTTCACAAATCCTGTACGCGTATATTAACGCTGAGGAGTAAGAGGCTGCAACCAAAGAGAAACTGCTGCGTAAAGGGTAAGTGGCATCGTGGCATTGACTGGCTCCTTTTAGTAAGAAATGGGGAGGAAATAAATACGCTTGGCTCGGAAATTACTCAGGTTCCCATGTTACAGGTGAAGCTCACATGTACACCATACACAATGTCATGGGCAGTCCCTGGTCTTACAAACAATAGCCACGCAGATACCGGTAAGAGAATGTTAGACGCGGCAGACGTATTTATAAAAAAACAGTAGTCATAGGACGTTGCATAGTTGTACGGAAACGATAATTTGAAGACGCGGAGCATTGGCTGAAAAATCAAATATGGGGGCACGCGTATAATGTCAGGTTGTCGACTGGTCACACGTTGAGAACGCACTGTCCATCCTGCGGCACCGCACTCCCCTTAAGTGACTCTAGGACAGTAACTATGATATATCCTCCGAGAAATCAGTAATTTTTGAAACTTCAACAATAACTATAGAGAATTAACGTTCGTCAGTACACAGTCAGCCGAGAGTTTTAGTTCGGCGTCTAACTGCACTCGCTAGCCAAGTGCGCGGGCGTTTGAATGTGGACACCTCCTCTGCTGAGCATAAAAGCACCCCTAAAGGAGCTCTATACCGTCTCCGCCTATATGCAGCCGAAGCGGAGTTTGACTGCCTGCCTCCATAGCCTGGGGAGTTAGTGCACTTCATACCTTTCTGCATTCAACGACTTTCCCTAATCAAAGATGGCTGCCTGGAACAACAGCGCTCTATCTGACGTCGCAGCCTCAATCAACATGAAAATTTTTATTTCTCTAAACAAGTGTTATCCTTAGTTTGTTTTATTACCATGAAGTCGGGAAAAGGGCCCTGGAAGATTGTGGGGCCCGGTCCACGGCGCTGCATGCACAACTAAAATAACGAACTCCCTCAACACTCCGCTGGAGCTTTGCCAGAGGTAGGGTGGCACCTGTCATGGGACCTAGAAATCGGGCAGATGAAGTGCGCATACCATTGTGGACGAAGAGCGCATGACAAATGAAAAGGAATAAAAAACGCGATGAAGTTTAACGTAGTGCGGAAGTCTGAGGCACGAGGAACGAGTGCTATCGGCGACCTTTGGGCTCGACGGCAACGCCTTGGAGACCTCAGAGCGAGCCATGTCACACTCCTCGCCAGCTGCACTGGTGACTACCTAAGCGCATCTGAAACGCAGCGCTGCAGTGCTGCGTCTTCCATAAGTCACGAGAGTTCCAGAGCAAAGGGCAACTTGCGAGTGCACCTGCCCCAAGTGCATTGAAGGCCTCTTGCCTCCCCCCCACGTGAGCCAGAAATTTTGTAGGATAAAAGTCTTTGTACGGGCTTTCAGACGGCGCTGAAGCAAAGCTACCTTTGTGACATGTAGCTACAAAATCTCAACGTTTGACACTCATACAAAGGGCAAACTAGTCTCACTAGTTATTGCAGTGAGACCAGGCTTCGCTGTTTCACGTGTCATTTGCTACGGTGTGAAAAAAAATTTTCGTTGGCAAACAGGTTTTTAATCACGTGACAAACAAGGTCTGAATAGATGTGAAACCTTAGCAGTGATCAACGCCCTTGCATGGGTACTCTGGCATACATCAAACGGTGTCCCGTTCGGACGATATAAACGCGACTGCACAACGTCGGTGTTTCTTATAAAACGGCTATGCCGTTCAGTTCATTCATTTGTTTGTTTTTTACAACAACACCCTGACTCTAAGCACGACTTATTCTTTATTTCACTCTATTACCATAAGACACTATAAATTGTGCCGACTGCTATGCTTCAAAAATAATGTGAGAATTGTATGTCTTTGTTCTGTGTATTAAAGCAAAACAGTGAAGTTTAGTAACTTCACAACACCTAACAGATTCAATTGTACTTGTTTGGCCTTATGTTATGCCGTTTGTGATACTTTGTGCTCCGTTATATTTTTGTGATTTTCAATAAAACGTTCAGCTAAAAGTACCGCCCTTTTCCGTCGTATTTGTTCTCATTTTTATTCGCTTTTTTGGGCTTTGTTTGATCATGCCCTTATCCAAATCACCGAGTATTTAGTGCCATCAACGAAAGTCAACCTCCGATGCTAATTGCGTGGCCGACCATAAAAATCACACCATAGATGGACCTTATCAGCATCTCGTTCCCAAAAATAGTAGTAACATGTAACAGTGATTGTAAAAAATATAAATATTACTAGTTGAAAAGATTTTTTAAGCAGTGGGTTTATAAACGCTCTCCTGCAAACCAAAGTTAGGAAACGCGATCGAGCAGATACAGAGGTAAAATCTTCTTGCTGGCACTTACTTTTGCGAGATCGTCATGCTCAGTTAGATTTTTTTGAGAAAAATTGTAATATATACTTTTCAGTACAGATGAACGTTTGCATGTGGCACGCGAATACCTCATGGCCACGTGAAACAATAAACCTCGTAGGTTGATCAAACAACACGCCAAAAAAAGTGCGCGGACTACATATTTGTTGGTAGGATGGCTGTTGTTCTCGAATCACGTCAATCAAATAGAAAAAAAATCTATATTTATTTCAACATTGTTACAACTTTAACAATGTTGCTGTTCACTCTGGCAAGAAGCTGCAGAGACAGCTTGACGGGGCCAGAGCGCCGAAGCAGCTGCGACAAATTTTCGCCCTAAACAATACATTGCACACTTTAGTTTTTTGAAAACAAAAAAATATACAGAAGCAATGCTAGAATACACTGAACAATATTTCATCATTAATATTCAACAACGTTGAAATCCAAAATTACAAGGCGTCCTAGACATACGATACAAAATGCCACTCTTTAAGAAGACCATGAAAAACATTGACACAAATGTCACTGTTATTTTGTGGTTGAAAATTATTCTTTACGACTGATACGGGCACATTCAGCGATATGTGGACGTAATTGGTTAAGCATCACATGCATGTTGAGACTAAGCGATTCTAAAAAGTAGGCTGTGCGACACCTAGGAACAATAAATTGGCCTTCTTTACAAGTTCAACCTGTTGTGGATCGTAATAAGAGACCAGAGAGTTACACACCAAAAAATTCAGGTGGGCAGTGCTTGAAAAATAAAGCCGATACAAGAAACGGTGCTCATAAAGTTTATGAATGTTGATTATGTTGTGATGCTGAAATAACTATTTAGTTGGATGATGATAGGGAACGCCACTGATGCATCATGATTTTTGTTGAAGGAGAAGGAGTGTATTGATGTTATTTTTTGTAATCGCCCCATACCAAAGTGCTATATTTCAAGTCAGATCTAAAAAGGGCGTTATAAATGAAGAATTCAACACTAATTTGGAAATGTCACGAAAACGATGTAGTGCCCCCAATGCCGAGGATAACTTTTTGGCCACAATTCAATGTGCGAGTTCCATATCATGCGCTGCGAGGATACCACTTCCATGATTTTGTGCTCTTTTACAAGGTCGATGCAAGATGAACATAGCCAGGATACCACTCCCATGCTTTTGTGCTCTTTTACAAGGTCGATGCAAAATGAACAAAGGTATAAATCATTACTAGTTGGAATGCGTTTGTTCTTTGGTGTGAATATTGAAATTTTTGATTTCTCAACATTATATTTAAACTATTTTGTTTAGTCCAGCGGAGAAATTTGTACAGAACAGAAGTTGCGCGCGAGCAAAGGTTCATAATATTAGCACCAGCAATAAGCAGGCTCATATAATCCGATTGTACACCCCACGGTTCTCGAAGGCGTGCGTTTCACCCACACCGTCTTCTGTTTCAGCGTTTACCTTCTATATTAAAATTGCGCTTCTCCACCCTTCCGTAATACTGTCGACTACTCCACCCATTTTCGTTACTTCGATCTTGGTAACGGGCAAGTTTTTATCCAAGACTAAATGTTTCCCTTAACACGTAATATACACAGTTATTATCGTACAGGCGCTGTGGAGCCAGAAGGGACGTACCCTTCTTGAGCCATGAGTCGGTTGATCTCATTTTGTGTTGAATATTTGTCCTTTTGGGTCACATTTATAAGAACGTCTTGTAGCAGTGAACTTACGAAAATTTTGGGACTATTTGAATTTAAACGCGTCAGTATTTGCCCCTATTTTGGCTCATAATGCGTTCTTCATAGCGACAGAAAGTTATTAGTGTGTCCTTGGGAACCCCCGCAAATTAAAATTACTTCACAATTATTTACAATAAAAAATAAACAAAAACAATGCACGGCTAGTCCCAACGACCGGGTATTAAATCTTAGCGAACAACAAGCAATCACCCAATTGTGAAGAGCAGTATAATGGCGGGTTACAAACGATGGGACAATTTGAGAAAAAAGGGAATTCGCAAAATACAAGCACTTTTCAGCTAAGCTTTATAATGATTGACACCGGATACCTGGGAAAATATAGCTCGTTTGTAAAGAAACAAAATAAATGCATTGTTTCAATAACAAGCGCTACATGTCGAATAAGGAGAGCATCAAGAAACCCCCCCCCCCCGATAAGTAAATATTATTATCATCATCACCAGCTTATCTACGCCCACTCCAGGGCAAAGTGCTCTCCCATTATTCTCCAATTACCCTGGTTCTGGGAAAACTGTGACCAATGTATCCCTGCAAACTTCATGATCTCATCTGCCCATCTTTCTCCCACCGCCTGCTACGCTTGCCTTCTCTACAGATCCACTCTGTTCTCCTTAATGACCAGCAGTTATCTTGCCTTCGCATTACTTTCCCTGCCCAATTCCATTTCATATTGTTAATTTCTGCTGGTATGTCGTTAACATGCGTTCGTTCCCTTACCCACTCTGCTCTCTTCTTGTTCCTTAATGTTACACCTACCATCTTCCGCTCCACTGCCCGCTGAGTCGTTCTCAATTTAAGTTGAATCCTCTTTCGGTATGCTATTGCAAAGCTTGGTATGTCGCGACAACATATTTACAATGTATATGTATCAACAAATATTAAAAGAATAGCCGAAGAAGAAATCATTGCGGTTGCTTGGGCCATTGAAACGGGTTGCTTCGTGATGTAACAAAGCCATTTACCAGATGTTTGGTTTGCGCTGCCAAGAACGGCTTTGCTTCCAACACATGAGGCGCTTTTCTCAACAAGACAATTTGTAAGAACGTCCAGGTCAGCCAAATAAAACAAAATTACATCGGCGATCGGCGGCACGTTCTTCAATAGCTATAATTGTGAAGGGATAGACCGCTACGGTTGACCTATTTGTTCACACCGCCTTTATACAGACACTACCGAATATACGTTGTGCTGTATTTCTGACTTCGCTTGGCATTGTAGGCGACACTTGAAAATATTTCAGATCTGAGGGTATTGAGGTCCAAACCTATTTCAGTGTCGGCACTTGAGGTTGCAATACCCTCGGATAGCATGCAAAGGCGGATAAACTGGGTAATTACTTCGAAATCAAAGGTCGTACTATATTTGTCACATCTTTGTCTTCAAAGTTTAGAAACCAATGTTTTTGTAGCAAAAGAAACTCAAAGGTTCGAGTAAATCGATTGGGGAGGATTTTTGCAAATCTACGCGTAATTCAAGAAAACATTATCTGGACAACGGCAAAGCGAACGGCAGCAATGCTCGCTCCGGTATAACAATCTCTATATTAACAAAAATGTTTCGCCTACTGCTCCAAAACTGATCAAGTGTACGATATCACCCGGGTCAATGAACCTTCTGTTTCTGAATCTAAGCGTGTATTAGCCCTTCAACTGCCTAGCAATGACGTAGTAATAATGCTAGTAGTACTGCACAGACAGTGTAATTGCTCTTTACCAATATCCGTAGCGTTTTGAAAAAGCTTGACGGATTTTCTTCTGGAATCAATGACTGCGCTGCCGACATTTTTACACTCATTGAGACGTGGTGGTTAAGCAAAATAAAGATATTAAAAATTTTCAAATCGCACAGGAGTAAACATTTCATAGATCCGAACGCTAGACAAGAGTTGTCTGCGTCTTATTTCGCTGTTTCTGCACAATTGCATTCTCATATCATTGCCATAGGATGCCCTCTCGAGCTTGCTTGCGAACGCGTTCGTTTTGGCCACGAAGAACTGGTTTTATGTGCCTGCTATCACCCTCCAAATTCCTCATCCACGTTTTGCGACACATGGTACGGCGCGTTACCCAGTTTGGTCGTTCGATATCCCGCCTCGCCAATCTTTGTCCTGGGTGATTTGAACTCCGCGGATATTTCCTGGAAGGAAACTAGTCACCCCAGCCTTGGTCAGTTCATCTGAAGGCACAAGATTCATTAGCCTTTGTGAGGATCTCAACTTAACCCAACTGGTAACAAAACCTATGCCCGTTAAGCAAAATTCTTGTAATGTGGTTGACGTAATCCTCACCACTACACCCAACTCCATTCACCTGTGACCTACCTATGTGGTATAAGTAGCCATACAGCACTTTACTTATAGTACCACATTTCCTCGTAAAGAACAAACCAGAAAGACAATAAGAGATTATGCAGAGAGTGCTTTGCTACCATCAATGTATAACTTGAAACGTTTAGAGATTCTTTCACCAGCAGTACCGAAAAACGCACAGTAAAATATAACTCGAATGCATTCAAAACAAAAGCTTTATCGCTGTTGAAAAAATTCATACCTGCCCGTACGATACGCTCTAATTTCAAGTCTCCGTGGTTTAAATCAAACCTAAACAGGCTCCGCAACATAAAAAGCGCCTGTACCTACGCTATGTCGACAAAAAAGGCAGAGAGATAGTACGCTGATAACATCACTGTTTTTGAGGTTAAACGTGCACTTAAAAAGAGCAAGTCGAAGTTTTTCGCAACCACTCTGCCTTCTTTGTTTCATACTAACTCGGGTAAATTCTGAAATTTATTTAATGGCTCTAGACAAAAACTAATCAGCCTTTCCGATGAGCAAAGCTCTGCTATTTCTTCTAACCAGTGTTGCGAAGTTTTACAGAACGCATTTGCTGTCTCATTTGGAAATAATCCATCTACTTCTTTCCCCAGCAGTTGCGATGTGTACCATTCTCTCATCTGCCTCGCATCGGCCCCTTCCTCGCATCTCTAATCGGCCTGTTCCAAAAAATATACTTCACTAATCCTGATAGTAAACACGACCTTCTCTCACCACCTGCTTATATTACTGAACGTATTGACAACAGATTTAAAGTTAGCGTGCCGATCTCTCGAACAAACGTTCACTTCAATTCATTCTTACCAAGGACAACCGCCGACTTGAACCAGCTTCCCGCCTCCATTACCATCAACCTTGACAAATCATCGTACAAGACGCCCTCATTATACTTTGTATCACTCTGCCCCCTCGCGTCTGCGATGTCCTTCGAGGGAGTTAAATTATTATAATAAATAAACAAAAAAATAAATAAAAGAAAGTAGTCAAAACTTCTTTTGCGCAATCTCAGGTAAACTGTTTCATTTGTGCATGCCAAAAGTAAAAACTTAGCATTCACATTGTTAACCTCGCTTTTTTGCGGAAGCAGACGTTACAGGTGGCGGTGCCAGTTAGTTTGATTGCACTATGAAACAGTCCAAAAATTGAAAAAAGATTGCAAAGATCAAGCTTTTTCCTGCCCCTTGTTTTTCCGTTTACGCTTTTTTTCGCTTTTCAATCTAGTCAAATAAGAACCAACTGCAATCCTAAAAATAACTCTCTCACGTTCTCGTTCATGGTGGGAGCAGGTATTCAGCAGACATTCACTTACCTCTCGCAAGCTGACTGCCGGGAACTCAGTCACGGGGGGTTTAGGTGCACGCTTTTTTAGTGGATTTACTGACGTGGCCATATGAAGGTTAAGGATAAAAATGTATAATAATTGGGCCATCTTATCAGAAAGGGGTTTCAATGTACTGATCACGCGTAACAACAACCTTCTGCATCAAGAAGTATGCGGGAACATTGAACACCGCATTTATGAAGCTGAATAAAAGCTTATTTCTATTATGTTGATGCTGTCGTAGCACACACGTGACCCTAGGGTACAATATTTGTTTTTCTGGGCAACGTACTCTATTCTGGAAAACAATATCACCAAATAATGTCTGCGTAGGTTTCCTGGAGCCATGGCAAATAAATGTTCGGTTTCCTTAGTGACAGGTTATGAATACTGTATACAGAATGCTGAAAATAAGGGTAAATCTTACTTCAGCACTCCTTAAATAAAACATATCAGGCCAGGCTCTATATCTAGGAAAAAACAACCAGCAAAAGCAAGATGCAAGCTTCATACGAAGATCACATTGGAAATAAAAAACGTTTCTCAACGCGTAGTGCAAGGAGCTTCCTCTACACATCGTTTTCTTTGGTGCTCTTTTACTCAAAAGAGCAAGAAAATGACACCTCGAAGGCATTGGCCTCCGTCATCAATGACATTCTCACCTCCGGCGGTGGCTGTGAGGATCGACTACCAGACCCTGCTTTACTTTATCCTAAAAATGGGAGTCCATTTTTTGTGTAAATATTGATATTTATGCCAAAGGAATTATTGTGGCAGTAAAAAACTCCAATAGCAGATATTATGGCAACTGAATTACGAAAAGAATAACCTTCGCATTGAAACTTAAGCTAGGGATTCTACAGTTTGTCCTCAGTGTGAAATATGAGAGAAACAAACGATGCAGATGAAATGAACTTTGCACATGTTTGTAGAAATTCCAATTCTTTGCCAATAAATAATACTGTGAACGCAATCATGTATCCATGGGGGTCAATCTAAGCTTGCGCTTTGACATATTGTTGGGTGAGTGTTAAATATATAGAAAATTCAACGTTCATGTACCGACATTCCTAAATCAGCCTACGAACCACAAACACAAATATTTCTGTTGAACCGGGTAGGGCAATTTTGACAAATGACTCTTGACATACAAGGAGCAATGGCATATAAGCTCTAGGCGAAATTTAAACGGAAAGTGAGAGAGTGAAATGCTCTATCTTTGGGAATGTAAGGTTATTTTCACATACAAGACCCAATGTTTGGCGGAAGATAAGAAAAACGTTTTTTTGGGGATGTTTGTCGTAGATTATTCTGAAAAATTATAAAAGATACATTGCTAGTTCGACTCCGCAAATCAAAGATAAAGACAGTGGCAGTGGAATGAGTTCTTTCCCAGCGTAAAAAGTGGCCAGTATTAGTGATACATTTCAATTTTAAAGGCATGTTTTCTGACCCAGGATATATACTGGTACATAAAATAGAATTAGGTGTGTCATTACTCTCTGCAAATAATTTATGTCAGCAAGTGCAAGACGATGCAGCCTTTTGTCTAACCACAATCGCGGTATGTGAAATAACATATAATATCCACTTCATAAAGAAGAAGACGTCTGTCACATTTTGTAGCTTGTACGCCTGGAAAAAATGAAATTCTGGATCCATTATTACGGAAGAGAGTTTATCTGCCTCTAAACTGGTATCAGAGTAAATGGGGGGCAGAAGTTTCGAATAAAAAATCGCAGAATCTCTACATGTAGGGTACTCATCAGAAGGATCCCACAACCAACATTCCGCAAAAAATACAATATGATTCTAGCTTGCACGCCGCTACGTTAAAAAATGCTACAAATGGGAAAAGAGAAAAATAAAACTACTGAAAATGTTGCAGAACACCCGCTCTAATGATTTGGGCTTTTTTGTTTCTTTTGTTTGTGTACTATACCATAAAGCTTATTTGAAGAACAGTGAGGGGGCGACGTTTTTACCAACCCGATATTGAGGGACAAAAAAAAGAATATTACAGCACAGACAAAAACGAACTACAACAAAACGTAATTAGTATAAAGCTGTAACGAATATGTGAACGTGTTTTACGCATTTTCGATAAACATGTTGCACAGAAAAGGGGTTTAAACAGTTTGAAACAAACAACAAAACTCAATACAGGAAAAAAAACATCCAGAAAGAGGGTTAGGAATATTTTGTCTTTTCATCATTATTGACTTCTGAAGCATGTTCCGGAACCTGGTGTTCTTTTAATTGGAGGAAGTGAGAGAGCAGTATTCGCAGAGCCGACACGTTGCCTCCATGGGACCTAAGGCAGTAGTACTACCAGTGGCTTGTCTGTCGACGAGCGGGCTTCTTAGGAACACTACTATTGAAGTTCAGCCTTTCCAGGAGTCTTCCTCGGATGATAAACCATGCTAAAGTAGGTGAGTTAATATATTGAAGCCTTTTTGTATATTCTTTTTCAAATGAAATCGCTTGAACTTTTTGACGTCTGCGGAATAACACCTTCCCAGTGGAATAAATTCTTCTTCACAGACGACTATATACGTGATTACCTTTAGTAGCCCCAGAAGGGTTTATGGTGTATAGAAGACGTCATGTCCATCAGCCATTCGTAAATATGGCGTGGGTATGCAATTTGTTTCGACTCTTTAGACGTATATTAGCATTACCGAAATATGGCGACCGTTTATCAGAACACCTGGCCTGGATAACTCCCCAGATTTTGGGTAAAGGTGTGTTCGCAGCTGCCTGACGTGTTTCATTAACGTCGCTACCGCCTTCGATCTTGGAGCGCGGTTACTTAAAACACCGCTTTTCCCAAGAAATACCCTCTATAATATTGACGAAAGTACGGTTATGAAGCTTGAACTCCCCGCCAGGGCCATGGCGTTGTGCTTCGCGGCTGGCAGTTGGCAGTTGTTCGAAAGCAAAGACAAGAAGGAAAAGCAAGGAAAGAAGGAAGCGTCAGTTTAGCTCGTGGGCACAAGTTCCCATTAGGGGAAAAATGGCGAGTACGCTTTATTCCTAACTAGTGTTACAATACGAGCTTCGAGGTGAAAGGTTTTTCAGCCATACCACAGCATCGGGGATAATCAAAGCACTGCCCGCATTTGGATTTTTGTGACGTGCATGGACCATCTAACATGCCACCTGAAGAACGTTTTGAGATATAGACTAGAGCAGGACGAATCAACTGCCATTCTGATGGTATTTTATTGCGTGCTAAAGGCAAAATAAATCGGTTGTCTACGACGTAACTTACTGGCCTGGCTGGCACATGAAAATGAATGCAAAAACACAAGGAAATAACACACAATACTTGACATCGGCTGCTACAAAGCGCCGGAAAGCCATGGACCCGCGTTGACATCACGCGTCAAGTGAACGCGCCAGAGCGGAGCTGAAGGAGAGGGTGGCGTACGTCGCTAGGCTGGACCATCCTTGTTACGTCGCTAAAGCGCGGCGTACGTCACTAACCTGGACCATCCTTGGTTTTTGAGACATTACCCATACTCTTTTTCCTCCTTTATAGTCGGGCGCCACATGTTTGGCTCGTTTAAGTTGCAGGTACGGCTATTGACGGTCTGCCACCATTCCACCACAGACAGAGCGCTGAACCAAGTTTACTTCTTGGGCGCGTCACCTGCTAAATTGAGGCATCGTTTTTTTTATCAAGGACATGCCATTGTTGTCCTTATTTCAACGTTTTCTTGCTCCTGGAGGTGTCCCAGATTCAGACGAGCCTTTGCATATTCCTGCAACAGTAATAGGTTCCGGTTGGCAGGAATGATGTGTATTTGCCTACGCGAGGTGAGCACGGCTGATAGCGTACGGCTTGCACCCACGGGGAATATACAAATAAGCGTAAGGCCGCTATCCCCGTAAAACAGAAAGAATGCATCCTTTTCAATGCAACCTACAGTTTCAAAACAAATCCGCAATAGACATGAATTGGAACGTTACATATGGAAGGTAGCTGTAAACAGCACGCCGAATCGAGATCAGCATGAGCTTATAGAGAAGTCCGGGAACCGGCTGCTGTGTACAGGACTCTAAACTTCGGGTCCCCTTTGCCCGAACTTGCGCTGTTTTTTAGTGTACAAAAGACAAAAGATTATCGACAGTGTCTCAAAAACCAAGGAAGGTCTATATTATAAGCAGCAACGAACAGTATTGCGCTCTATTCCTACATTAAAATAAGTATTTAGCACCTAATTGCATAATAATAATTTGTCTTTTGAAATGTTCCGTGAATCGGTTATCGCCGCAATCCATGTGGCGCGAACGACTGGTGGACCTGATTTGCAAAGATAAAAAACACCAAAAATGTTTGGGTATGTCATCCCAAAAAACACTCACGTAAGAACCATCTCCATGTGCTACCGAGAAGCGGCAGAGCCGTTCGCACAATTACAAAATACAAAAACTTTTTACAAATCATGCCACATTGTCAAACGCTTATCCTAATGAACACCAACAGTGGGAGCGGAAACGATAAGAGTAATACAGGCTAATACAAGACTAATAAGACTAATATTCCGGGCCGGTTATCGTACAGCCTACCGTATATACTACAAAGTTCCCTCACCAAAAAAAGCAAACAAATGCCTGACTCAGGACATCATAAGTGAGCCCTCAAGCTCCCAATTTTTACCACCACAAAAAAGATCCTCAAATTGGGTCATTATACGTATATGTTTGAAGATACCAGAGCAGCCACCATATTCACTCAAAGGAAGGGTCTGTTAAAAAAAATCGGGATTGCTGTTCTATGCAAGATTGTCACCCCCTGTGAAGAAACTGGATGGCATTATGAACATGCCACTACCCTGTGACTACGCATAAAACAATTCTTTAAAACGTTCACAAGGAGAGGGATTAGCTTTGGTCAACTTCACCCGAATATATTACCAAAACCACGCGAACAAAATATGAAATTGCCCGATAAGTACGAATATTTCAATGCAACAATCGTCGCAATGAACGACGCTGGCTACCTTAGTGACTGCGTGACGCTCCACCAAGCACCGTAATGAAAGAAACACAAAGAGTAGCCGTCCTGTGGGCAATATATATATATATATATATATATATATAGCGAAACTATAACACAACAGCACAAATACCCTTAGAGGCTCTCATACATTACCAACGTCTTTACAGGCGGACTACCAAAATACTTTGGGAAGATTCTCCAATTGAATATGAATGAATTTGAATTTAAATAGACACCCGGACGTAAGGGCCAGGAAGGGTTGGAGGTTTAAACAAGTAGCACGAGACCTCACATACGATGCTCCTTGCGACCACAACTGCCTCACCCTGCTCCCCTATAACTTTCTGGAACGCTTCCTCTTTCTACGCCTAGGAGAACGCCCCTAACGTGCCACACGGGACTCACAATAATTCAGAATCGCACACTTTGAGCAGGAAACAAATGCAATCCATCTGTTCCGAAATATATATTGACGAAGATGTTTGTTGGGAAAGATCAGACGTTAAAGGGACACTTAGTAAATTTTTAAAGCACCTTTTTTTTCGCACAACATAGAATGGCTCAAATACACTTTTCAACAATTGTCAGGGCAATAACCCAGCATTTATTTTATCAAGCTTAAAAGAAGAAAAACTACCATGCGCGGTTTGCGGTGGCCGCACCAACACACAAAAGTTACGGCAGTAAATATGCTACGTGATTGGACAGTGTACAAGATTAGAATTCAAACAAGCTTTGGTTTTGGGTCCGTAAACCAACATGCTTTGGCGCCGACGTTATTGTTGGACGGATACTCTCGATACCTCCGTAGCCGGCGTTCCTCGCTTCTGCCTTGTTGTCGGCTGCAAAATGCGTCATATTAGACTAACAGAACAGTTTGTAGTCGTAGCGATCGCTAGCTCAGTCGTACGCAGTGGATGAACGCCTTCGGCGTCACGCAGACGCTCATTTGACATACGCTTTTCCCCCATCTTTGGAGTTTGCCTGGCTCATACCTGTATAATAAAAATCGTGCTTGCAGCAGGCCAAGGGACAATGATTCCGGACTGTGCCCACTGCCCTCCAGCAGTGGATGTTTACGGCTACAGCGTGCCAACGTGAACTGGGTAGGGCGTGAGTGTCAGCACACGCTCTGCGAACTCGCTCATGGCGCAGTGAACGTTACAGCGCAAAATGGTGAATTTAGTATAGAAAACATTGTCAAACAAGAAAAAAAGCGAAGCTAGAAAAAACAAGCATCCGCTCTGGGGGATTTGAACTTGCAATTTGCAAAATACTAGCAGGGTTGCGAGTTGAGCTAGTTGGTGTACTTGCATCTTAGTGAACAGCGCGAACTAACAGGGACGCAAATAAGAAAGAACTCGATTTAATAGAAAAGACGTCGTAACAACATATACAGTCGAAGACGGATATATCGAACACGGGTATATCGAATTATTGTCTATATCGAACTCATAAATTATCCCCTTGAAAATTTTGTGTATAATTATAGGAATTCGTACGTCTATATCGAACCTCATTTTTCCCGACATTGGGTATATCGAACGCCGCGTGAGCTGGAAGGTGCTCTTCGGTGGTCGCTGCACCCCCGATTGAGGTTAGGGAGGATGTGGAGGAATGCGCGGGCATAGCGAAGACTGGCTCGAGGAACTAATCCCCCCTACCGGAACGAATTTGCGCTTGCCCAGACGGGCCCCGCTACCGGCCGCCATATCGTTAGCGGACGGAGCCCGGTATGCTAAATCTCTCTAGGCATACAAGCCCGAACGCTCGGAAAATGTGACAGTGCAAGGTAGGGATGCCCCGAATGCGCACGTCCTTTTTTTGCGGCTAGGTACGTTCCCCGGCTTGCCGAAAAAGAGTTTTGGTTCCTCTCTCTCTGTGTCTGTCTTCCCCCGATGTCGTCTCGGGAAAGGGAAGAGGAACGAAGGCGCTGGCGGCCTCCTCCTTCTTTTGCATTTTGCTGCTGTTGCTGCTGTTTGGCGAGTTGTCCCGCACCTTTCGGAGATCACTGTTTCTCTCGGAGATGGCCATCGCGAGCGCTTTGTTGGAGTCCGTTCAGAGAGCCTTGGAATTGTTACCTTCAAAGTTCTTGAGGTACGTGCGCGCTGTTCTTCTTTTGCGTGCATGTTGTGCAATGTGTGCGAAGGCGCAGCGTACTGCTGGAATTTTCTAGTTGTGCAGCCTCGAGAAGATCGAGACCAGCGTCTTTAATTTCATTTCCAGGACAAAGAAGCAGGCCAAGATCAGCGTTTTTTTCACGAAATAAAGCGTCCTGTTGCGTCGTGAGTGCGGAATTAGTTGTAATTCTTGAATGCGACGATCGGTAAGTGATCGTCCGCCATATGTGAGGTCTCAGAGCCCATATTTTTTATATCGAATTTTTCATATATCGAACTATTTCGCGATCCCCTTGGAGTTCGATATATCCGTGTTCGACTGTACATACACAAAAACCTTCCGTGCCCCCCCCCCCCCCCCCCTGCCACGTGCCCACACCAGCCAATGGCATAATACCACGATACCACGACCTGAACATTCCACCGTTGAAAACACACCCTTTTTAACACTTGAAAACCTTATCGAAACGACCACTCCCAATAAACAAATTCTTTTTCCTGCAGAACAACTGATGATTCACAAGTACAATCTTCATGATTTGATTGTAGGGTTTAACGCACCGACGCAACGCCGGCGATGAGGCACGCCGTAGTGAAAGGCTCTGGATTAATTTTGACCACCTGGGGATCTTTAACGTGCGCCGAAATCTCGTACACACGGGCGTTTTTGCTTTTCGCCTCCATCAGAAAAGCGGCCGCTGCGGCCGGGAATCGAACCCGCGACCTCGTCACAAGTACAATTGCTCCCTCATATTTTGATGCTGTATGATTCCAGTAACTCTCTAGTACGCCTGCCTTTGTGCTTGTACCGAATATCAGTCTCGCGGAAAAGCGGTTAGCAACGGTGCTCACACGTGGGACAATTCTCGGCCAGACGTGCCAACTCATCTTTTTAAGTGTGTTGCGATGCTCCATTAATCGAACGTTTACGCAGCGACCTGTATGGCCTACGTACACTTTTCCGCAAGATGAAGGAATGTTGTAAACAACAGCCACACAGCATGGTACAAAGGGTGGGAAAAAATGAAAGTGTGTGTAAAGTAAATTACGTGTCAACCTATGTACCATGTTGTGTGGGTGATGTTTACAAGATACCTCTATCTCGCGGAAAAGTGTATGCAGGTCAGACAGGTCGCTGCGAACAAGTTCGATTAATGGAGCATCGCAACACGCTTAAAGAAGATGAGTACGGACGTCTGGCCGAGCATTGTCGCACGTGTGAGCACCGTTGCAATCTGTTTTTCTTCGAGGCTCATATCATATACAAGCGCAAAGACAGGCGCACTAGAGAGTTGATGAAATCATGCTACATCAGAAAATGGGGGAGTGATTGTATCAGTGAATCATCAGTTGTCCTGCACGAAGAAGAATTTGTGTATTTGGAGCGGTTGCTGGGGTAATGTGTTCCAGTGTTAAGAAGGCTGCGTTGTCAGCAGTGGAGTGTTCTGTTCGTATTGGTACATCATTGGCTGATGTGGGCACGTGGCGTGGGGGAGGAAGATACTGTGTATGTATTAGTAGTGACGAGGTCTTTACCAAAAAATCTAGGTGGAAGTGAACGCTTGTCCTTGTCACTTCTGTCTTATTTGTCTCCCTGGTTCTTCGCGCTGTTCCCCAACATGCAAAACAATATACCTAGCGCTCTATACCAATCGGCAACTAGCAAGCGCTGCCCGGGATAAGGAAATATAAGGCATATATTATTCAGGCAGTTTACCTTTTCATTTATTTTTAGCATTTCAAGCAATTTAGATGACTTTTTTGTTTAGCGCTAATGAGGTAAGCGTTCCAAATTCCCACTTTATATCACGTCTACCGAGTGCATTCCTTTGATGGAAAGGCGTTTCCTGATGTGTGGTCGTACTGCTAACCGCTGTGATAGTGCACCTAGCCAAAAAATGATTGCTTGCCGAACCTTGTTGTTATGCTGTACAATAAAAGTTGCGGAATATTTTAATTTTTTAGTACCTATATTGACGTCGTTGACTCTTCTCCCGCTTTCAGTTGGCCTTAGATTGTTTACTAGCGTACAATTCAGAGAAGCGCCGCATGTGTGCTTGTGTAGCCCTTGTGTAGAAGGACCTAGACTTTGAGCTTGATACATTGTACAGACTAGCAAACTAAAGGCACATTCTTCCTTTCGCAAAAGTGTCATGGCTTAGTTTCAGCTGAGCGAACGAACTGCCCCGACCAGTTGGTGGCCTGCGGACCAAACGTTGGAGCAGTACACACTGCCAAAGGGTAGGCGAGCCTACAGTCGCGCAGTGAAGCGAAGTGACCATTTTGCGCCGCATTCGAAGCACAGAAACTGGGCGAAAAGCAGAGAAGAGGACAGCATTTTTGAATAGATTTTTAGTGAATAAAGTCGCGAAAACGCAGTGATTGTGGTCGAAACATGGCCTACAAGCTCCAGACTACAATTAGCGCTCGTGGTCTCGCAATGATTCAAAGCTCTCCTGTGTCCTTTTAAGGAAAACTGTGCTTAAACAGCGAAAAACAAACTCCCTTTTCAAAACAAGCTACCATGTAGAACAGTGTGCTCAGGGGGCTGAACTAAAGCATTAAATATTTTCCTTGTGCGTAAAGATGGGACGCAGCTTTCAAAAGCTGCCTCCCATCACGACATCGCCGTCAGCCTCCCATCTGCCTCACGATCAGTGCGAGCTGAATGGCAGTGAAAGCATGAAGCTTTTAGGTCTTGAGCTCTGGACTTCAGGACGCCCTGTGCCCAAACTCCGGCTGATTGTTACTGCACGTAGGCGTTCCCTTTCTTTCTCTCTCTCTCAATAGAAAGAATAAAACGTTTCGACCGAGCATGGCATTTACGACAAAAGCACTTTTAACCGCCCACATTTTCATATTATCGCTAATTATCACCATCAACAAGCAGCCGCGACGTTTAACACCCACATCTTAAGCCTCACATGCCTAAAAAGCGACTGTCGTTTCTGTAGTGCGGCGATTGTAAACCGTTGTGGCAGGCTTTCGGTGTTGACTGACTGTTGTTGCTTGGCAAGCAGACTTCGTTAACGCAGCAAGCCTTTCCCAAATCTCTCCCACAGCGTAGAATTACGCTATCGCGTGGTGCATGTTATGCTCTGAAAATAGATATTATCCCAATCCTTTTACATATTTGATTTCAGCAATATCTTAAGCTTGAATATGTAGTTATTTTCTATAGATTGCTTTATTGAAGACAAAAATAAAGCTGCGAAGATTTTAATACGTTACTGAAAGAACTGAACAACACTTTCAGCTCATTTAAACTTATTAAGGAGGATTTCTGGGCACGGTTGTTATGCATGGCGGATTAGTAAAGAACAAAAGTTGCACGTTGCGCGGGGTACGACAACAAGGACTAGCGGTACTTCTAACTTTTATTCCTAAACCACCCAAATTTACAAACAAAACATATCGGTAGGAAATCACCTCCTCCAGAGCATACACGACCTATTCGGCTCGCAGCACGTGTAATTGCGTACAGGTCACAATAGGAGAAACCGACGAATGTGAGTCACCTGGTACAACAAAACTTAAAATACCAAAGTAAAAGCAAAACGCCAAATGTGGGTGGGGTCGCTTTTTATTTATGTAGAGGCCAAACGGAGTTTCATGGGACTATAAACTCAGTGGACGATATACCATGTACCAGGCAGCTCAGCCCCACTGTTCCTGTCATATGTTTGAGTGCCTTCTTCAAACGCAATAACTTGTGCGCGGCAGCTGCCACTCACGGAGCAGGGTTTTATATCTCTCCAAGTCGAAGCATATAGACAGAAGATAGCAGGACATTTGGCTAATCTTTCGACCCTCTACCGATAGACAATGTTAGGGTTAGAGGTGTTATTACAGGGTAAATATATTTAAAATGAAAAGTTTTCTACCCCGTGAAAAACGCTCACCGAATAAAAAAACCTTGCTCTTTTCCAATTTCCTGTTGCGAAACCCGTAGGAGTTGTTTAAAATGTTATTAGGATGCTTACAACACGCAAACATTGTTAAGGGAAAAGGCGCAGTTACACCTGTAGTTCCTTCTCATGTGATCGTTCTTCTGAGTTTATCGCTAGGGGCACTAAACACTTCACTAGCCCCCGAGGCAAAACCACCTTATCTTGTAGAGCTGGCCAAACACCAGAAGGGGCACACTGTAACCCCCACCTGTATCTTCACATGGAAAACAGCCTCGAAACGGGCTAGTAGCAGCTGTCTAGCAGCCTAAGGTGTTGTTGTTTACTTTTCTACGTTTGCAGTGATTCAAGCTTTCAAAAAATCCTCCTGTTTCACCTGTTCACCTCCCACCCCTGCTACACGCCGCAAGGGCTAGCAGTATTGCAAATAAATAAATAAATAAATTCGGAACTGCTGCTTTTTCTGCCCGCTGCGGATCCCCGACTTAGGTTTGTTGTTTATTTAGGCTCGTGGGGTACAAACGCGGTTAAAGGGTAAAAATGTGTAGGTACAATTACAGTTATTCACATCAAAAGACAAGTTATGTTTATATGTATTTTGTTGGGCACTTGGGGGCTTTATTGTGGCTTTCCTAAGGTTAGTTAAAGTGCTTGGCAGCCTGAGGGCTTTTTAAGTTAGCGTATTGATGAACTTTTTTGAACAGTTGTGCTGGAATTAGAATGGAATGCTAACCTTTGTGAACATAATTTGTAATGTTTGAAACAAAAGAATACAGTTTGAATGATATGTACTTTGGGGGGAAACTTGGGTGCCCTTTGCTAGTTTTTCTGTTTTAGTATTTATGCGTTAATCACGGTAGAGCTTTCGATGTCCACCGTGACTGGAGCACAAAAATTAATTGCTACAAATAAAACGCTCGTGCTCGCTGTTCTTATGAGCAACATTGGAAGTATTTTAATGTTCGGCAGCTAGGCGGCGGTTTCTCTTTTTGTAAACAGGCTGCTTGAAATGCCGTCATAACGACTGTTCAGTGACCTGATTTTTGTTTTGGGCAACGGGAGCAAATGTAAGGATACAGTCAAGAATCTTTCAGATACACTCAAGAATCTTTTCTGAGCACAACTTTGGTTGATCTATCACGCAAGTAGTGTCGTTTTAGTCTAATTGCATACTCCTGAGATAATTTTATCTACGGAACAAGAAATATTGGTGAGTCGCAAAACCGGGTTTTTTCGCTATACAAATCTGCGTATACACAGAAAACACATATCAGGAAGAGAGTTAAGGGTTTTTTTGTTGAATGTCGTTGGGCTACGATAAATGGCAAACACCAAGAGTATTATCTATGACAGCACCAAATGTTTCATTTTGAATGGCAATATCCGCACCTCCTCCCTTTGTAGGGAGCGACCAGAACAAAGATAATAAAGTGGAGAAGCACTGCGAAAAGCACGGTTCTGTGGGCGTTAGTCATCGGAATCGCTGAAGAAGAACTTACAACATCTAGCACCCCAGAATAAGCGAGAGATTTTGGAAGCATACTTTGTATGACTGGTTTAATTACGACAGCGGTAAGGCAGGTTAGGGTACTTGTTGCCTAATATTATGAGACTGCTTTCCACAAATTTGTTTATCTAAGCGGCCTCAGCCTATAAAAATTCCAGCAAGTATCAGGACTGATTGTTCTTACCACGCACTGTTCCCTTATTTTGATGATCCCAAAGATGAGTGCTCTACTTAAAGAAACTTTATTTAAAACCATCCCAGTGTGGTAATTTTTTTTTTAAATATATTTTCCAGACTCAGACATTTATTTGGCACTTTATGATAAGCGCTGTATTAGTATTGCCAAAACCTGAAGTGGCGTACTTTGTATGCAAGATCAAGTGTTAAGGAAGATTTGATATAAGGCATGATATAAGTGGTCATGTCTACTACAACAAAAATACGCCTCATTTTTGTGCCCAAGAAACGGTATTTTAGTAATAATGCTCATCTGAGCAAAATAACGGGCAAAAAGATGAGAATAATTAAATCTTCCGGTCACTTCATCATCATCGACGTCGAACAGAGTAAGTTTGCTTGAGTGATAAAGCCTTTCCGAGTCCAAATGGTACATTCAGTACCCGAAGTGTTTTTTGTGTAGAAGAGATTTGCACGACCTTGTAAGTCAAACTGTGATTGTGGCCCATAATGTGTGGTTCTTATATTTTCATATTATTTTTAGTACGTTGAATAGTAAAAAATTTATTGACATACTCCCAACGTTTTCTGAGAACTATTACAACGGCGCACGTAATGTCCTAAAACTTTTCCTCTTAATACACAAAACAGAAAACAGTTTTCGGCTGTAACTCCAACTCTCTTTTTCAGAGCTGTAGATGCGTATAAAAAATTCGCATAGGAACAGCAATTTAGAAGCATTCGGCCACTCAGTAGAGAAAATGGTATGCCACACCCGAACCAACAATTTAAAATCAACCTTAAGAATCAAAGGATAATGGCTACTTTTATTATAGAGCAAGCGCAGACTGAAACAACTTATTCCTGTGCGAAAAAAGCCGTTTTTAGACAAACATTGACTTGCCACTATAATCACCTTATAGGTTGTAGTCTAAGCTTTGTGGATTATGCAGCCTAATGTCATAGTTGAAAAGCTTTTTTTAAGAGCCTATATTTATTCATCTTTTTGTAAAATATACTGATACAGGTGAGATGTACACATATCGGCGGAGGGGTATTTGACCGATTATTACATAGGCAGATACATAGAGAAGTAAAAGCCGAATCTTGGAGAAAAACAGGCTCTGTGTTTGAGCAAAGGGGAACAGCTAAGTGTGATCCCAGACAATCAATATCGTAGACAGTTAGAAAAAAGTTTAAAAACAAGCACTGTGCGAGAAATGACTAATGGGAAAATATTACTTCCGACTTTTGTCAATATTTAAACTCTTCTTTTTAATAAATTGTATTCATACATTCGAACACAATATAAATGGTAAAAAGTAAACTAAAGAGAATAACGCTATTCTTCGGGTTTTCAAAATTTAGATTTTCGTCCAAACGAACCACTTTGAAGCTTGCAACACTACCAATTTTCTTGTGTAACGTACGAATCCTAAAGGAAGCCTATACACGCAATGTGAGACAGTAATGTTTTAAATGTTGCATATTTTCAGCATTGAAATAGTGTACTCAGGTAGACGGGCAATTTCGTGAGGAAACGGTCAAAGTATGTCTTGATGTGTATGAAAATGTGTTGGGATGAAAGCATTTCCCTGAGATAAATATTAGTTTGTATTTAGAGTGCTCCCTTCTGTATTTGGCGCCACACTACAGCGGCGACGAAAATCCGCTTACATTTGTGTGACTTGCCGCAGTATCCGTAACTCGTTTTGGATGTTTCGGAATTCATCACTATTCATTAATACACAAACTTCCACGTTAAAAGAACGGTGATCCCCTGTCCTGTTTCCGTCAAATGTCGTAAAACGTTTAGCCATTTGGCGAAACCGTGTAATGTGAGTTCAAAAGAAAACACAGAACTACAATACGCACGCTACTCCTTCAGATCGGAGTTAATCCTCTCGAATATTTCACAAACCTATATATCAAACAACACATATTCACCATCTATTCAGGGCTGATTGATTATATAAAAATAAATATTTCTGTTAGAAAATCAAGATTTGAAAATAAAACAGTTAATCCTAATTTACCAGGATTGCTTACAGAATAACGTCTGCCATGACACTTTTGATTTATACTTATTCAGCGGTTTTGTGACACCTGTGTAATCCAGACACAAACGTTTCTTCAGGGACGTCGTTTGAAACATGTTTTGGTAGTACATCTTCTGGTAGTATTTACATGTTTACATTTTTATACATCATTTGGTAGTATACATCTTTTGGTATTCTTTACATCTTTACATCTCTACATCTATACATTTACATCTTTTGGTAGTATTTCCCAGAGTGCTTCAATAGGAATAAATTGAGGTTAATATTGTGCCAAGCAACCTAAAACAAGAAGCATAGACGTAATTGTCAACTAAAAAAATGTTCGCCAGGGACAGATAACGGCGTTTATCTGCTTTCAAGGAGCAAGCCTCTGCGATATTCTTACATCGCGTTTTCGGCTACGTCGTATTTGCAACACCTTGCTGTCGTTTTTCTTTTTTTTTTGCTGCAAATAACTTTGAACGAGTTGTATATTGCGACATGGTGTTCTGTTCTTTTCTTTTGCTATGTTTCATAGTTATGCTGCGCAAATGGCGTGAGCATCCCAAATGGCTCACGCACAGCTTACCTAGAGCCGGTGCTTTTGCACAGCTCGGTGTACCTGTTCAACTCACGTAAAATCACTATCAGGTGCCACTTTCACGTTTGTATTTGTTTCTTTTCCGTGCTAGGTGAAGCGCGCATATTACCCAAGCAAAGCCCACGATCGTATGCCAAACCCTACTCGGTTACAACTCAAGAACGGCACCACCTCATGAAGTGTATCACTCCGCTAAAGCTCCGGACCCGTGACGTCAGTGCGCGCGCGTTTTGAAAGGGGTTTGCTATGAATGTGTGATATCGTCTGCCTTGTCTCACGCAGTTTGTTTGTCGTCACTGGAGTCTTTTTTAAGCATATTAAGTCCACAAAATCACGGGAACGGCTCACGCCATGTTCAAAATACTCCCAGTAACGCCCTACTTGCGCCGCACAGAGAAACATCCGGCTTTGGTGATAAGGCACAGCGGCAACTTGCGGTGCCGTTCTTAAGTAGTCACCGAGTATACAAGTATGTGCCATAAGATACTAATAGAAAGAATGACCTTTTTTGCAGGTATGCACCGAGGCCTAACATTTTCAGTTGAGCTAACGCTTTGCCAAAAACGGATGTCAAACTTTAAGAGAAATCCTTTCCTTTGGGGAATAACCAGAGACTACTGACTTTTATTTTGCGTAGTGCCATGACGCGGTGTTTTTCTGTGATATTTTTATGTTAATAAATGTTAATCGGGCGCCCTGGGAGGGTTGTTCTTTCTTGAAACGTTTGCCTTGTGAACCTGCCATGTGATACATCTTCATGCGCAACATCGTGGAACTATTACTTTCCTTTTTGTAGAAGAGGCAGCGTTTTTGAGCAAAATGTTTTTATCGCCGAGATGTCTATTGTGTGGCTGAATACTTTGGATTGGGGACACTCCTTCGATAGTTTTTGAAACGGTTTGTAGTTTTGTTAGAGGGATGTGCATGGCTGTCTGTGAGCTTTTATATTGTGTCACGAGTTAGTTTGGCTAAATTTTCCGCACAGAAAAGTAAAAAATATTACTGAAGTAATATACTTATTCCTCTTTCCGTATTCGAGTGAATGACTCAATCGGTTGGCAAAGTGATCTTTATACAAAGTTACCTTCCAAAAGCTTGAACCCAGTTTCTTACGATTTCTTATTCGCACTTCTGGCGACGGTAAAGTTAGACGATGTGTAGTATCAGGGAAGCTAGGTTGGATATAAACAGCCCACCGCTTACTGCAATCGTATTGTGTCGGTTACGATATACCAGCCCGCTTGGCAAGGCTGCCCCTCCCACCCTTGGTGTTCGCATTGTACATCCAACTTTTTTGTCTTAGCATTGAGCAGAGCTACAGAATGCGACTTTTTTGCTTTCAAATATTTGAGATTAAGTTTCTTGCTTCTCAGTATGAAATAGTCTTGTTGTATGCTGAGGAAAGGATTGTCCAAGAAACAGTTACAGGGAATAACCAGTTCTGTGGCATGTTGGAGCTGGTTTTAACATTAAAAATTCTTAGCATTTGGCTTGATCAATGGGGAATGACACCCTCTACACATAGCGTCGCATTTATAACGTACGCATGTCATTGCATCATCTATAGAACGCTGGACCCTAATGGTGGTCAGCACTCACGCAAGATAGGCGCGTGTCAGAAGCATGGAGAGGGTGGGACCTGCCTGTGCTTGCACGTGCGCAAGTATGTAATATCTTGCTGAATGTTAGCTGAATGTTAGTTCAATGTTGTTAGCCCGAAAAATCCTCTATATGCCTCAACTACTTCAGTGTTTGCGATCAAAACTTGGGGCTATACATAAAAGTCTTGCTACTTTCAGTCGTGGCTCTCAATGGGTATCTCTGTCAGAGCTCCCTTCCTTTATTTAAAGGTCGGGGGTGTAGGACTCACGTATTTATTGGTACACCAAACTTGTGCGTATTTTTTTTTCACGCGTGGTTCATCCTCATAAAAACAGCCAAAAAGTGACCATTCAAACTACTGCCGTATTGCGGTTGTATCATGTTTTTTCGCAAATTCTTGAACAAGCGCTAATTGGGTGTCACGACTTCTTTTATAAGAAAACATGAGTTACTGAGTTAGCGTCAATACGGGTCCATCACCGACGCAGGTGCGCAGGTGTTACTTGAAAAGTTGTCTGATACCCTCCTTAACAGCATAGATAAGAATGAGGTTTCGTAGCGTTATTTATTGGTGTTAGAAAGCGTTTATTAGAGAGACCCATGGTACACTCTGTGCTAAAATACACCGCTATGGCTGGCACGGCCCATTTCTTTCTCTGCTCCAAAATTACCTTCGCGATCATTTTCAATTAATGTCACCTTGATTGCCATTGAGTGATAGCATCAGTCTTAAGAAAGGTGTCCTGCAAGCGTATATCTTGTCACCACTTCACCTTTATATTCTACAAGAATGACTAAGCAAAATCTCTCAAATCTTTAAGATGATGCAAGAAATGCAGCGGATTGGTTCGAAGGAAATTTAACAACAATCAACCCTGTAAAATCTCCAATGGTTTGAATATGATATCGACAGAAAACTGCCAAATGACTGCTTCAGTACGGTACATGCGTCAAACGGTGTATCTTGTTCCTGTGCCCGTACTTTTTTTGCCGAGTCTGTAAATACCTAGGTGTTTATTTTGATGGGAATATCTCGCGGAACACACAAGACTCACATATGCAAAAACGTTAGAAGTATTGCCTGTACGTTGTACAACCTTAGAGAGTTTCTGCCTTTTTGTGTTCAAAAATTACTTGTTCAAACTTTGGTTTATAGTGTTTTTCGTTATGGCATGAGCTCTTTTTTTTCAACTGCTCCCCTACTTAAAAACCAGATTTAACAGCATTTAAACCAACGCAGCCAAGAGTGGTCTTTATAAGTCACACGTGCCGGATTCGGACAGTGTATTTAGGGCAAGCTGTTTGTCATCAATCGATATATTCTTTAAGCAAATCGGTGTGCCTAAACATTTCTTGTGTACGAATTACCGTCCCAATGTTAGACCTATACCTCTGCAGCACATACCTCGCAATATAACGCTAAGGGGCCGTACCCATTATGAAATGGCTGCTAGGCCACCTTATGTACCTGCTATCGTCAACAAATTGCCTGACGACCTATTTTCCTCAACCATGCTGAAACGCTTGCGTGCTGCAATTCTAGCGTTAGAATTATGCTGAAGTATGTATGTGTGCGCCATGACAGTTGGTTATGAAATGCCACCCGTGTAGCTAAAACGCATAATCATATATTGTATTTGTTGTTTATCTTTATGTCTTTGTTTTTCATGTTTACGTTTGTTCTTTTTATTTACTTTTTTCCTCCCTGTTATCTTTTTTTGTTCTTGTTTCTTTCGTTCCTTTCTTGGCTTGCCTTTTTAATCTCCCCATTCAGTTATCGCTCTCAATAAGTGTTTTTACAGAAGTGAAGACCGCTGTTGCTGGGGGACGCTGCCGAAGCGCACCTGTAGGCTTTCGCGGGGTCCTTTTACCTCTGTGTGTACAATTTGATCATAAAAAAATTGAAGTTCAAGTTCTGCAGAATAGCTGATCCCCCACTTTTGTAACTTGTGCTGTAGCAGCGAATAATTTTTCATTTGCTCTTTTTGCTTCTACATACGGGTGAATTAAATGTGAAGCTACCTTGATGACGTCTCAATTATGCGACATTAGGCCTTTTCTTCAAATTATTCAGGTCCCTTATGGCAGTTTAGTGCTTCTTTTGTACGGTTTGTGGCTGCGCCGCATGGCTGACCAGCCTGTGTAGCCCCATTCTTCGAATGAAGTCATTTTTGGTCAGCTGTTTAAATTCCTGAGGAGAGTTTAGCACACGCAGAATGATCCAGTGAAGTCATTGAAGTTTTTGGATGTGCATTGGCTTGCCTGACAAAAAAAAGATTACAAAACGCCATTGGACTTATGTGCCTCGTCATGGATCTCTGTTAGGCTTTGAGTTGTCCCCTGGTTTTTGTGTGGGATCGTAAGTGTGCCTAAATTTTTCATGTAGTTAAAAAGCACAATTTGCAGAGCTCTAGACTGCGACTGGGCAGACATAGGTTAAAATGTCACCAGATTATACATGTGTTTCGATTTTTGTTCTCGTTAGAACAGCGGCGATTTCGTCGACCGCACTTCTACAATCAATACAACAGCAGCGCCTATTTGCAGAATGTCGTGGTAAGGGCGTTTGCCTAAAAACCGAAGTTGCAGTCGGCAGAACAGATAACGCCTGTCCACATCGTATATCGAAAAAGGAACTTTCGGCTTAGGACAAAAAGAGCGCACTGTGCGTCATACCTAGCATTCCAGCAAGACCGCACATGCATAACCTTTGATCTTAGGCGAAATTCCCGGTTGGCTCCCAATCAACAAAGAAATTTTACCGTCCGGGAGCAACATCATCCAGAGACTCTTGGCCTACAAGAGACATTCCTCTACACAAGACAACCAGCTTTTACGTAGAGCAAGCAAAAGGACACCGAATATTTATATAGATACAACGGGCATTTTTCTGGCAAAAGTGCTCCTGTACTTTCTCAGTTTTGTAAGCACTTGTATTTGCTGTTAAATTTAGTTCTTGCCACCGCAGTAGCGTTTGCAGTTACGAAGGAAGGACAATTTTGTAATAAAATTTTTGATGGGTTTTATTACACATCTTTGCACAAATACACGCCCGTAACCTTTAAACTATACTGACCTGAAGCGGAATATAATATCGTTACATCAAAAGTTTTGTACTACATTTAAAACATACAGTATCACCTTCTTGCTATAAAAAATGGTCGGTCCAAAGAAGGTACGTGTAATCGGAGTAGTTTTGTTAGTAAAAGGCCAGAGGTTAGTTCTATTTCTATCAAGTTTATAGTATACTCTGGATTTCCAAATACAATATATCATGCTAAGTAATGTTGCAGGCACTTTAATTTTATATCTACAGCAAAACATTGTGGTGCATGACGTGTATGTTCCCATTTTTTGAAAAGCGAAAATTTAGTTTAGAACAATCTGAGAAGTGGAATCAACAAAGCAAACGATAGGCGCGGTTATGTTCTTTGTAGATGCATCCACAAATTTTCGCGACGAAGCAATACGTCCAAATGCGAGTAAAGATCCACTCATGTACTCAGTAGAGATGACATCTGCTCAGCTGTAATGCTCAGCCGGTGTTTCCTCATGTGTTAGCCCTACAGTCTATTCAGGTATTTTGGGGGCGAAGCTCCCCTTGCTAGGGCCCTGTCCCGTCCCTCGTAGTGCCATGTACATACCACTGATGATGATTGTGGCAGGATGCCCCAAGGTATTGGCACCACCAAAGTATGGAGGAAGAGGTCAAAACGTTCAACGCCTTTGTTGCTACCCTACAAGGAGCAGAGGAGGAAGAAGAGGTTGTCCTTCGACGTCTGCGAGCACACGACACATACCGGGGGTATGCGAAACAAGACGCTCTGCAGAAGGCGACGGCCGAGGTGGCTAAAATGTCACACACCCAATTTGCAAACTTACCCATGGAGATTCTCATCGTACAAAACAAGCCCTACGTGATCACCACAAACATCGACGGTTTCGGCAGGCTTGTCAACGAAGCGATGGGAAGTCTCAAGCTTTGCGAGCGAGGTTTGGTGGTCTTGACGTGGCGGCACCCGCTTTCAATCCAATGACTGTGGGTGTGACGAAAGGTACGTGGCGCTCTTCCCACTGCGTTACAAACCGAGACGCGAGCATGGCTACGAACGCGACCTATGTCCTTCACTCATTCAGATGGAGCGCGGCGTGAGGAAGACCTACTACAACGTGTCGAGTCTTTACATGATGTGTGAGCGAATGTTTCATGCTTTTACCGATAAGCATTTTAGCTTCGCCCCTGTCATAATCGTTCCCTTCGTGGAGGTGGCAGGCTTTTGTTTCATGGTGCATTGTGTGTTGTATTTGTTTTTTCGTGTCAGTGCTCGCGGCGTCGCTGATGATTCTTTGCCTGCGCCTCGGAAGTTTCTAAGGCGCGTGGCATTCACATCTGTATCAAATTCGGCCGCTGTTTGTGACTGTCACATTGAGGCTGCTCTGGCAGCGGTTCCCCCAGCTAATGTGTCTTATTATCAATTGGTCAATAATTCACGCTGTAGCTCCCTTTGTAGTATCCTGCGCGCAGGCTGTTGTGCAAGAGACAGAAGCCCTGCCAAACCTATTCTCTTCTGACACTGCACAACGTTCATTTCTACGCCTGCTTATCGCGTTTCGCCAGAGGAGTTTTCTTGGTACACAAGAAGGCCAAATATTCCTTGTGCGTAGATCTAATTAGCTTAGCGTGAAAATGTCTCTCTTGCTCCCACCTGACATCGCAAATACACGTCACAAAACAATTTCTTTCGACATTTTTTTCTGGAGATAGAATAAAGCAGTAAACCTAGTCTGGCATTCAATGTGCACATCTTCCAAAGAAACGAAGCAGCGCTCAAATGTGGCCTGACAAGTCAACCTAAAATCAATTTTGTTCACAATTGACTCAAACGCACAAAAACACCTATTAAACTTTTTAAAGGATAATAAAGCTCAAACACTTATCTGACTACATGGTCCTTGTTGACAGTGGCACATGTTTTCAGGGTCTGTTCCTAAAATAAACAAAACCTATCAAGATGAATTAAAACACGAATAACTTTAAAACGAAGTTTTACAACACACAAGCAAATTTTTAAAACCGGCGGTATTCTAGTTGTCACACAACATTTCAAATAACCCTTAGCAAGCCAACAGCACGGACAATATTTTACACACAATAAGAAGGGAATCTTTATTAAAAAAACCAGAGATATTAGAACAACAAACCAACAAAAAGCGATACAAAAAACGGTACATATCTATACTTAAAAAACACGTAGATGTGATGTATTTGACCTAAATTTATAAACAAGTAAACAATGCGACAAGCGCTATACAAGATAGCAAAAATGAGGTAATAGGAGTAAAACCTGAACTCTCCTTTGCTTTCTGAGAAAAGGGTAAAAAATAGGCACAGCAAATAATAAGGGGCACAAAAAGAACGACCAATTTTATAAACAGGCTCCATTAGTCTTGCTTATAAAATTAGTAATGTCAACTGGTGTGCGATATATTTGCGGCCGCCACAGTGCTGTAGCTCATAATTTAGGTGTTCAATGTGCTACTCCAAGCGTTTTTATTAGTTCAAGCCCTCGTTATATGTTCACATTTTGAGTACCGTTTCTCTGATAGTGTTTTGGGAAGTTATCAAGTTTATTGCATTTCTCTTAACCTGATCTGTACGTTTATAAATATCTGTACTTCCTTAATCTTTTTTTGGCTGTCAAGTTATTAGGAAGGCTAAGACACAATGCTTTTCGAAACAAGTCACCTCATTTTGGTCCCGATCGTCTTACGCTTTATTTTGACTAAATTTGAAAAAGATATCGGCATCAGTATATGTATTTTGTATTTTTCTCGGCCTCATTTGTGGTTCCTGTTAGGAACTTTCATTAGTATTTTAAATAGATGACTTCAAAAATATAAGTGAATTTATTTTATACAACGTCAGTAACGACTTGCTAATAATTTTGATCATTTTCTTGCTTGGTCATTATATCAATTACGGTAAAGCAAAGAACGTATTCATGATGACTTGTGTAACCCAGGCTTTGGTAATGCTAGCGTAGTACAATAACTATTGGCCCTGTATTGGTGCGATGACAGATGCAGGAGTAAATAACATTTACTGCACATAAAACGATATGTATCGGCTAATATTTGTGGATTATTTATGCCTTGCCCTTATAAAACCTAGGGTCCACTCATGAGCTATTTGAATTTGCAGTGCTCTGCAACAACAGATAAGGTGCAAAAGGGCGATCAAGGTACTTCAACAGTTTAGTTAGCATATTTTTTTATTATTTATTTGGTTCTTTTTTTATTTATTTTCATTTATTTGTTTCGGTATTTTCAGGGCCCGTAGGACATTACAGAACGCAGTGGTTGTTAGCCCATATATCACATCAAAACTCCTAAATACATGAGAAATGCAGCATACAAGGGCAGCAATACATACAAATCAAAGAAAAAAACTAAAACACGTCACACAAACTACCACAATTATATGCAATATTAAAAAAATACAATCATTCAGTGCGATACAAATTCACGACAGCGGTTTTAAAAACGAGGTTATTGCAAGGGTTGCTATTGAGAATGGCAGGCGATTCCTTTCTTTAGTCGTTTTTACAAGATAATAGTGATAGAACAAATTTGTGCACGAAAAAGGGACATTAACTTTGTTTACGTGATCAGTACATGCTTATCAGTGTGCCGGTGCGGAAAGGACTCCGTGTTTAAGATTCAGGTTGAGATTGTATTTTTTTTTAATAAACTGAGGCAAGACATGTTCTTATGTGAAGAAAGAAGAGGTAAGTTCAGAGAGTGCTTCTAAGAGAATACGCTGGCAGCATGATGTTAGTGGTATTGTGTGAATCGTGAGATGCGGTTCTGAACTGATTTGAGGAGTTTGAAAGATGATCGAAGGCGGGATAACACACCGGGCGGGCGTACTCGAGTTTTGAACTGACAACGGTCTTGTATAGCACATGCTTCAGCGATGAAGGTGCCATGTAAAAAGTCCAGCTTAGGCGAGCTTATACCAACAAAATACGTATTTTCCACTTGACACTCATGGCTCTCAAACTTAAAAACTTACGAGCGCAAATATTCATTTGCAGGATCATTAGATATTTCTTTAACGGGTGATTTATTGCAGCACTGAGCTTTATCTGCGAAATACGGCGAAAAATGTTGCGCAAAAACGAAAACTAGGACGCACGAATGTTTCCACAAAAAAGCCTTTGTAGACATAGTAACCCGTAAAAACTAAATGTACTGCCTCGGTGGAACACAAAAATTATACAAAAATATTGGTTATAAATGGTTCAACAAGACGAAAAGGTTTCGATGTGCCATTTTGTGTTGAATTAATTGAATTGTGACGAAAAGAAAATTTAAGTTGCCCTTTATAACGACGCGTTTGAAAAGGAGATTTAAGTAGGCGGTTACTATGACGAAGGTTAGGTCTGTGGGTCGTATAAAAATAAAACCATCCGTACTACACGCTGCTTGCGTTGCCATTCTTTTTAGTGAGAAGTGAAGGAGTGAAGGGGGTTAAAAGCCACTTTTTCTATTCGACTTCACACATTTGACAGTAAGCGCCCGTCGACCAAAACCACTTCTGTTCGGTTGAAGAAAGGGTAAGTACATTAAAACTATTCAAATATCCTATAACTGAAGACTAAGCTTGCACATGGTTTCCGCTAAATTGGAACGCCGCGAAGGGCGGGAAATCAATTAAAAAACGCAGTGTCAATAATGCCACGCAACGGTGCCCCAGCCTATCGCTACAGTCGTGGCTAGTGTGCTATCCCACATAATTTTTGTACTGAGGTCACTAGTTGACGCAGAATGTCGTGTCTTATAATCGGTTGTAGCTTCCAGATAGTGGTTGGAGTCGGTCTCTTGCCTCTTTTTTTCTCACCTAAACTGGATTTAAATTCTCGTGGATGAAGGTTAGCGTTTGGTGTTGCTAAGTGACTGCCTTCTGATCGTTGGGTGTTTAGGTAAAGTTACCTTACGGTACGTTATGAACACCAAAGCAGTTCATGACGCAACATCTTTCTTACCAAGCGTCCGTGAACATCGCTTTAGTTGAGAGCTTGAAGAAATGTTGGCCACTACACTAGACACCGCCTTGAAAATGTACCAACATGTTCATCAGTCTACCTATTACTAACGTAACGATGTCTCCGGTCCCTATTAATGAATCAGCGCAAGAGACCACAAAAGTTTAAACGAGTACAAATAGCACAAAACCTGTTTACGGTAGCCGTAACTATTGTCGATGATCAGGCACCTATCAGCGAAGCAGGAGTCAACTTTTTAAAAGCAGATTTTTATTGCACACGAGGAACACAATAGAAATTGAGAAAATGTGTTCACAAGAAAGAAACGTGTTATGTCTGGGAAGTGACGCACCGAATGGGGTGACCGTAAAAAAAATCTTTTCACGAAATCACTAGTCCTGGTGTTAATATTGTTGCCATGCGTGGTTCGTGTATACGTTGAACCTGTAGGTGGCTATTTTCCTGAAAACTAGCCGAACAGTTGCTCCGCTCTCTGCTTCAATTTTACACCGTATGTTTCTACGCAACCGACGACTGCGATAAAGCTGACACCTGGCGGAATCCCAACAAAAACCCGCAGATCGAAAGAAAACTTTACATTATAGGATGGCACATTTTGGTTATGATAATAAAAGAAGAAAAAACGATTCCCGTCTTCGGCGCAAAGCTGGGTTCCTCACATTATGAATGCCATGTTTGTTCGAATGTACCGCTATCGCAGTCGTTTCAGTGAGAATTTTTTTATTTGTTTTGGACAATGGCTTAGTTGAAGTGGACCCTTCTTTGAAATTTGACCGTTATTTTGAACGAGGACCTTTATCTAATGACGACAATTCGGCGGAGATGCTCAGCTTTGCCACGAGGAGTGTGTTTGCTGTCATCTAAATTCGAATTTTGACTGGCAGGTAGGTATCAATTTGATGTTTCAAACTTTCACTTGACTCTAAGCAGGCGCGCACTTCAGCGTTGACGCTTTACTTCTGATTGATGCAGCTTTGACTTTGGAACTTCGGTATTTTCTACCCGAACGCAAGAAACCTTTGCATGTAAGCAATCCAAGTCGTTCTGTTGTGTGGCTTCAAATTTTTCATCAGGCTAGATGCATTTTCTGTGTAACGAACAGTGGCTTTTAGTGTCTCAATCATAGTTTTTCTGTTTTTGCACCTTTAGCGCCATTTAAACAAAGCATACAATTTTCTCGTTCAAAATGGGGTGCCTACTGTCATTCCTAATGCACAGAAAGTGCGTCGCATTTTCGTATTCAGTGCAAATTTTTAGCGGTATGGTATGCTCACAAAATGCAGCCGTAAATTTTGGACCAGATTTTAAGATTTGAACTTGTTCAGCATCGTCACCCGAAATGCTAGGGTTGGGTTTAGGGAAAACAACCTCTAGTTCGGGATTGTGTTAAATTCGCAACATTTAACAAAAAAGTACCGGTATTCATGGTTTCGCAATAAATGAGTGCAAGCTTCTTCTTAAGGTTGTTACTCCCAATGGCAAAAGTTTTTTTATTGTTTTTTAAAAGCTAAACGTTCTCAACGTAGCTAATATAGTTACGATATATTTGTTCTATTTTTTTCAAAGACAGAACAGTGGTCCCAAGCAATTACAACTATAGGAGAGCGGTATAAAAGGTCCAAAAATGATAATATTGGTTGCTCATGTTTACTGCCACACGGCCCACTCGGCCATAGAGTGCCGAAAGAAAATATTTACGACTGTCGTGTACACGGACATACTAAATTGTGTCATTAAAAGTGAGAGAGAAATGAAACTTAAGAAAAGGAATTTAGCTGGTGTTTACAGCAAGGTTCAACAATGAGACACAGATATAGGCCGGATTTTGAGACATGAAGAAAGCGCGTTTTCGTACCAAAAACATTCAGGCAGAGCAACGTTTTGAGCTTAAGACTTCGGAAGTATCCCGATCCTAAATATTTAAACAAATAAAAAGTGTCAAATAAATACGTGAATACCTGTATCTACGACCGGGAAATTGTTATTCTTTTTTACTGCAAAAAGGCAAAAACAATTGAACTAAGCCAATAAATGGTGAATTACAACTTCTGTAATAATGGTGATGCGCTGCCTTTATTCAAAAAGCGCCGTACTTATTTTCATGTTCGATGTCCACTGTCGCTTTCTCAAGCGTGTGATATAGTAAAACCGGCATAAAGTGGTTACTTAATGGCTTGGAATACTGATTTATAAGTTAAGAAGTTCAAGTTAGGAACGGCATAGTCTTGCAGTGTATCACTCGGCTGTACGGAGCCGCTGCTGTCAGCGTGGGCGCAGAGTCTCAAACGAGATTTTGCCTAATGCTTAGACTCGCCTACTTTTTCTTGGTGATGATGTTTTGTGTAATGGATGAAGAGCAACTAGTACGAAAAGCGCGAAGGCCTGCTTCTTCGTACGCAGTGTCTTGTCACTGCATATTTTATAAGCAGGATGAACCTGAAAATTCACTAAAATGACTGGCGTCTTCTTCAAAATACTCCCAGAAAGAGATAATTAGAGCCGCGTGGAGGAACAGCCGGCTGTGGTGATGAGTTGCGGCCGTGACTTCTGTTGTCGTTCATAAGTTGCCCCCGAGCATGGTTGATGTGTGTCTGAAGCAATTTAATTACTAAAATATCGACCGAGGCAGAAAATGTAAACGCGAGAGGAACAATGATTATTTAAGAAACAAATACGTTTTTATAAGAGGACTGCTACTTATAACTCTAGCAATTTTGTCATGTTCAATGACGTCCGAATTGAATTCTCAAGATGTCCAAAGACAGCCAAATACAATTGCACACACTAGAAGAGCGTTGTTTCAAAAGCTTTTTAGAAGTGGAACGTACTTTTGATGGAAAGGCGAATTTCAGAGCCCATTGGCAGTTGGAATTTTAAAGCATAACTAAATACACCTGAACCATTGTGTTTCGTGCCTGGCTTCTCCGTATGGAAAATATACGGTTGCGAAGGTTGTGCGTCGCGGAACCGTTACATCAAAGATAGAGTTGTATTTGGGTATGCTTCTAGAAACCAATGTGCGAAGGCTCATGTTTTAAGAAATATGCTTGGAGAGCATGTGGAACATAGTTCAAGAATCTCTTTAAAAATGGCGCGAAAAATACCAACAACCACCATTTTTATGTATTTATTCAACATTGTTCCTCTTCTCACGAAGGTTGAGTGCCCCATTCTACCCGTGCCAGCGCTAGCTTTTGGGGAGTTCATTGAATCGCAAGGTTCAACCCCGTTCACAATTCTATGGCGTTCAAGGTTGAACCTCCCACACTTCTGAACAGTCAAAGCTTCCCGGTAACGATAATCACGATCTCAAACTGAACCCGAAAGATACACTTGAGGCGCACTAGTGTTCATGTGGGTGCTGTTATTGAAAATAGATGCTTTAATAACGCATTTAGAGGGACCGATAGGCAATTAGGAACCAGCACCATTATAAACATGCACAGGCAATATAAGACCACCACAAAACCTCTTCTCGGCCTAATTGTCATGCTAATATACCAAAATTATGGCGCAACAGAGGGCACCAAGCAGAATGGGTTTTCTCTAAAATCCAGACTCCCATAAAAGCAACGAGGCGTAAAAAGTAAACTTAAAATATACAGGCAAAATAGCGCTCATGGAAACAATAGGGTCATGGAATCAAAAAGAATATGCTGAGCCAAAGGACGCAGGTGTTATTCCTGACCACGTCGTACACTTTTTTGAAGGAGGCGTAACGCAAAAACACCCGTGTGTTAGAGATTTCGCTGCACGTAATGATCTCTAGGTGCTAACAATAGTTCCAGAGCCTTCCAGTATTTTACCCTCGAATTTTCGTTACGTGCGAAGTTTCGGTGCTTTAAACCTCATAATGAATAATCAATAATCAAAAAACTAAATGCTGGGTATAGCCGATTTTATGGTTTTTGTAGTTGTAGGAAGTGTTTCAATCGTGTCATTTAGGCTACTAAGCATTTATTAGAACGTGTATTGTGGAGTGGCACTCTTCACACAACTGCACAGGTGCCTAGATGGGGCCGCGGGGAGCTACGAATATGTATAATGTGTGGCTTATTAGTAATTGGCTAAAGCGAAATCTGCGAACCTGTTTTATGTCAGTGTGGTATATAATGATGTTTCATTTTATAACATGTAGCTTGTTGCGGGTTTCTTGCTCCAGTCCGCTTGCCTTTTTTACAAATTTGTTGTCTGATGTGTAGCTTGAGTTCGGTTATGGTACTCATGTAATGTGTGTTGTGTTCTTAAAAAGAGCTGCCAAGCCCGTAACCTGCCATATCAATCCTGGCAATGCCAGACTGGTTAGAAAATTAGCGTATTCTTTGTTTAGGTTTTTTGGTATGCGCTTTTTTATGACTTGCGAGCAATATTGACATTTTGGTTTTCACATACATTTTTAAATGCTAATGCCAGCTGTACACCAGTCATTCTTGTGTTATTTCTGACATGTAATATTGGTTTGATTGGGATAAACAGCAAAAAATACCCTAAACATCGGCCGTAAAAATTCCGCTGCCTCTGCTAGTTCATGTAATACAAAAAGGTCCGTGAGCAGTAAAAATCAATATTTGCAGTGTTTTAGGCATGGCTGTATAATTCTGCACATTGGTATTCCACCGGCAGTGGCACGAAATTAGAGATAATCGCACTTTCGGTTTCCCAAGCTTCTCAATTGCTATAAAACATAAGTCGCGAGAAACAGGGCAGAGGTGCCATTGTTCTGTGAGTTTACTGCTTTGGCCGGGTGTCCCCAGTGAACGAGCTTTTATCCATGGCAGACGCGCTGGCTGCACTGGCTTCCGTCACAAAATCTAGCTGCCCAAGACCGGATGTCATCATCTACATAACACTCTCCATTTGGGTGACAAGGGTAAACGTTGTCTCTTGCATGCCTTCCTTCATTCATGAGAAACTTGCTGTCTAGAGCCAGGGTGAAGACGCGCTCTCTTTGTCGGAGTCCTGAAGCCAGGTAAATTTTCCACCTACATCTAGTCCTACCGACCTATTGTGCTCCTGAGTTGTGTCGACACACTGATGGTGTTGTGCTGCTCCATGTTGGACTGGGATTTGACCATCCGAGATATATACGTGGCACAGATTTCTGGCTTCTGCAAGGGTAGTAGCAGCCTAGACAACTTCATTGCCCTTGCTAATAACAGAAAACAGGCAAAATGTCGGCGGAACAGTACTGTTGCCGTGTTCTTCGACTTCAAGTCAGCGTACGACTGCGTGGAGCATGATGTCTTCCGCTCGGCGCTTGAGTCTTAAGGCATCAGGGGCCGCGTATATGTATGGTTATCGCACTACCTCTCTAATAGGTATGTGTACATGCCAACGGACCGCGGCCACTCATCGCTAAACACGGGGTCCCGGGGTGTTCCCCAGGGTGGAGTGCTGAGTGCCTACACTCTTTAACATTGCATAGTGGGCCTAGGAAAATGCGTGCCAGAGTCGGTACAAATCTCTTTGTATCCCGATGACATTTGCATATGGACTTCTGGCCGCAGTAGAGGAGCGTTACGGTAAAGACTGCAGCGGGTAACTGACTCCATTGCGGCACAACTGGCAACAAGAGGTTTAGTGATCGCAGAGAACAAATGGGTTGCGATAACCTTTACGAAGCGTGAGCTTACACACTTAAGCCTCACTGTTGGAGTGTCCACAATCCCACACGTCCACACGTACAGGTTTATGGGAGTAACATCAAAGACAAGATTACTTCATTCGCCTGCATATTCCTTATGGTCTCCATAAACACTGCCTGCTGTTCAGTCAATTCTCTTATCCGGCTATACGAAGTGCTTCGCGTTGCCGTGATGCTTTACAGCATCACTGCGTTGGCCGCTCTTTCAAAAGGCCCGGATGCTGTATAACAATGGTCTAACTAAACTATTAATTTGGCACAGAAAAAAAAGTTAGAGGCTTAGAATGCCAGTATGTGTTTTCCACGGTGATCTAGGGACAGTTTATTAAAATGAACCCAGATGGCATAGAGTGGGCTATTGCGGTGAGCGGCCGACTCAAAAAGAACTCAAAATGCAACACTGTTTCAGGCAGTTTTGCAGATAATTTCGTGACTAACCCATTAGCAATACTTGCCCAGTTTAATCGTGAACCTACTAAGCTGGTAAAAAGATGCAGAAGAAGTTGTTTGTCTCATACCAAGAAAACATATGAGGGCCTTCGGAGCAATTATGCATAGGGTATTTTATGTCTTGAAATATAGCAAGCTCTTCGTCCAAATCTACGCTTAAAAATTTGTGTTTCTTTGTACAGGAATTACAACCCCCTTAACCCTGACATCAGGTTCGGGTCGGTTGCGACCTCTCTTGCAGAGCAAGGCACTTTGCTATTTGTTCAGGGTAAAGGCGTTCCTGTCAGCCTAGTTACCAAATTATCTGACCCCCAGTTTGACTAGGCGGTCGCATATTGAGATGTTACATGATTTTAAATAGAAGTAGGCGTCTCTAAATTAAATAGAATAAGAAATCGAGGCTTGCACGCCTTTCTTAGTTACTGTGCTTTCACTCTGACTTTTGGGAAGGTTACTACTCCACCATTACGCGCTTACGTTTCTTGTACGTGAACTCTTGAAAGAGTTACCCTACTCTTACCCAAAACATTCGCTGGAAGATGCAGCTATGCAGCATATTCGGCATATTTCCTGACAAAGCGAAAGACGTCAGGTGACTGATGATGCCGCAGCGCGTAGGAGTGACATAAGCCTTCTCTAGATAAAAACAACCATGCCCAATACTATGTAAGGACGAAGGCATTCTTGATGAACAATGGTTACCTTAAAGATATTATCGGTGGATGGCCCCACCTTGAGCTTGCCTGGCAGCTATCGGGGAGACAATTGTACTCTAAAAACTACACATCCTCTGTGATTATTCTTCTCTAAATGATGCAGAGTCAGCTTGTTTGTGCGACAGGACGAAAACTTGCGGGTCAACAGGGGTCCTTCTCTTTTACTCAAAGACCCAGTAATTTGACTTCCCCGCTATAAACTTGAAGCTGCCTCTAAAGCCATATTTTGTTGTATAGGAGTAGGAGTGCGTCAAAACAGTCATCATGTAATGGCTTTACCTTAGCACCTGTAATGTTGTATGCACCCAGAGGGGAATCCGCGTATGAGGTCCGAGCAGCCCCCAGGTCATGAAGCAAAACTCAGGTTTATTGGTCGAGTTTCCATGTTCCTCTGATGCAAAGGCTTTTTTACATTATATTGTAATACAATAATATTTGTGTAGTGTGCAGAACTAGATACGTAGTCGGAGTGTTGGATGAGTTTGTTAGCCTAGCCTAATATTGCATACCCTGTACAGCTAATTACGGGACTGGTGTGTGGCTGTATACCTTTTAATTTGCGTATTCGTGTCCACGCCTTTTGTGTGCCTGTTGATGAATTGATGAAAGTTAAAAATAATGTCAGCGCTTCGTTTTTGTATACGCAGGCACGCTACCCAAGAAACTCCTTTATCACCATCTCAATCAGCCTATCTACGCCGACTGCCGGCAACAGACCTCTCCCGCAGTTCTCCCATTATCTCGGTCCTGTGCTAACTGCGACCAATTTATTACCGAAAACTTCACATTTTTATCACCCATCTAACTTTCGGCCGCCCCCTGCCACGCATGTCTCTTCTGTGGGTCCACTCTATTACCCTTAATAACCAGTGGTTATCTCTCACTGGCATGAAATACCGTGCCCACGCCCAATTCTTGTACTTATTTTCCCTGATATGTCCTAAACACGCGTTGGTTCTCTGACTCACTCCGCTCTCATCTTACCACGTTATGTTAAACCTATCATCTTCCGTTCGATTGCTCGTTCAGGCGTCCTCAATTTCGTTGGCAATCTTATAGTGATCCTCGAAGTTTTTGCCGTGTTGGTGAGTACCGGTAAGATACAGCTATATTACTTTTTTCTTCAGCAACAATAGAAGCCTTTCATTCATATTTTGAGAAAGCCAGCCAAAAGCACTCCAAAGAATTCATATCCTAGTTTTCTCTGTCCAGTGTTTGGGATCCCGGGTAAGAAATTGGCACACGTATATATATTCGGTTGCACTTCCAGTGCCTCGCCACCTGTCTCAAACCGCGGTGCTCACCCTACATGATTGAGCATTACTTTTGTTTTCTGCAAATCAAAGAGACTTACCCATATAAAGGATATATTTTGGTAACGTGGGGTGCTTGTGGAGGATACCTCGGGCCGTTGTTGGTTTTTGCGCAGTCTGATCCCACCGCGATCACCAGTTGTTGGAATTTGCGTCGTCGGATCGGACTGTTTTCACCAGCTGTGAATTCCAGGGATAGGCAATCCATCTTGGTAGCGTGACTGGTGACCGGAGACGTTGATCAAGAGACCGGGGCTTGCTGATGAAGAACTATATTTATATAATGAGTACTTGTTTGGATGCTGCGCTCAACCGAATGGCACAGCCAGAGACAGCAACACTTGGTGCCTCGCAACACCACCGTTTTGTTCTGGCGCAAGTCCGGAGAGTTCTCCTAGGGGATTCAACGCCTAAATGTGTGGTCTATTCGCAGACCCACAATCTCATGATTTAGGGTACGCCACGCCGCAAAGCCCTCCTGGTTGCTTGTCCCCTTGACCACGAGAGAGTAGAGGCGATGATGCCGCTGGGACGGGAAGATCTTCTTTCCATGTAAGAGGCGCGCCCGTGGTGCTTTACAGATGCTACCTGCGTTCATCAGAGTCACCCATGCGGGCATGGCTGTGGGAGTCGCGGGCCTGGTCTCCACTGCTTCGTTTCCGCTTAAAACACCCAGTGTTGAAGGGGTGCGGTTGACGCAGGGTTGGTGAACCACTCTATTCAAGTGGATTATCCCTTTCCACTAGCCGATATCGACGAACACGCTAATTAGCTCCGGGGTCCATGCTTGGGTCCGCGGGGTACGTGTTGGGTGTGTCGGTTACGCAGCCCGGTCATAACAGCTCCGCCACCGCCAAAAACTGGTGAACGTAGTGGAGGGGTTGGAGACCTCTTCACGCGGAGCCGGGGCCTGGATCCGGAACATTCCTCCAGCTTGTGCACCGGGCTGCACCATGGGTTGAATTTATGACCTTGCTCAGTGGGGTACTGTCTATAGTTCTGAACTGAGGAAACTTGTAAGATCGGCGTCAACAATCAACCAGCAAGCCCTGACAACCCCCGCAAATATTTCTTCTAGGCGCTTGGTTAAACAAATTAAAAATGTAGAGCTGGAATGGACCACAAGCGTTAGCCAAGTCAAGGCCTCTTAGACAAAAGCTCGTCGATAATTTATGAAGCCGTTAATTTTGCGCAGATACAATGTGCTATAAGCTACCGTACAAAAAAGTAGCCCTGTCAACCTCAATTACGGCAGCTGACCAACCCTTGAAAGCAGCGACTGAAGCCGTCGGCATTGAAGTTCAATTTACCTTTTGGTAACGCATAAAAGATGCCGGGCAAGGCCCACGTAGAGAGAGGGTCGCCACTTCTCTCGTCTTCCTAACACTTTCAACTCCCTGGTTCTATGACAAATGAACTGCCCACTAAAGGGACCACAGAATTCGAGAGTGAGGCAGGCCTCACGATTAACCAACCCTAATAGCCACCGCGACAAACAAATTTTGCGGGTGCAAACTAATAACATGGCGCATCAGTCTCACTCTTATACAAAAATAGAAAGGGTTCCGCAGCTAAAAATACAACAAAAATCAGCAAGGTAAAAAGCTAACCTACCTACGAACCTCACCTCCTGGGTCTTTGGACGTCCGAGTAACCTCCAGATCCGGTCCGCAGCGGGAATTCTCACCGCGGTAATCGTGGTCGTTAGCGTCATGTGCTCCCCCTCTCTCGGCCTCCCAAACGAACAACGGAAAATACTCCTTAAAAATCTAACACAGCTTTTAACAATCCGGGGGTACTCGACGCAGCCTTCTAATAACTTCTTTCTGGGCCTAATTATGGGGTGAACACAAAAGGGGGACGCACAAGTGAAAGCTTCCGGGGATTCTCCTCATTCCAGAAGTCACCTCGGCGGACGTGAAAATACTCACCACACCGGTCAGCACCCTATACTCAACAAAGAATACCTAATTGGCGGGCCGTACGAATTTGTTAGGTGAGGTGCCCGAGATTAACACCTCCCTACCATTTTTGATGTTCTTCCGCAAAACTTGGCTGTGGTTTGCAAAACCCCAATATAGAACAACCAAGAATGTTACTCATATCACCCGCTACGTAACACAAAGAGTGCCACACTCCCAGAGGTACTGTAGCAGTCTAAATGCTAAATGGGAGCAAAACGCAATCCCCACAATGTCACACAGGACACACCCCACGCTAAAGACAACCTCAACAAACCATAACAGCCGTCAAAAAAAGGAAACATTTCAGCAAATTTAAACACAAAACTGACCTTATTTTATAACTACCACATGTGAGTAATACGTACCTCTTACACAAAGAATACCAGCCCCACGAAAGGTGCATATCGACGTCCATATCGTTGTCGGAGGTCCTAGTAGTGGCCGAAACGTTTGGCTCCATGGACAGTAGGTCAGTGTCAGTTTTAGAGAATATGGTCGTTTCACGCACTTTGCGCAGGTACATCGCTTAAAGCAGGAGTATCAACAGCGTCCGAATTGCTGGAACCTTAAACTGCGCCAGTTGGGGACGTAAGGCTGAACTGGATATCAAATGAAACCGGCGTTCGTGTACTGGGGTAGTGTTAAATGGCCAAACTTTATTATGAGGTGTTTGTACGTGATTCCTTGTTTTCTTTGATTTTTTTTATCACCTCCTTGCGGAGAGGCTTACAATGGTGTTTTAAGCTAGATAAATAGCTTTTGATTATTCCTGAAGGTAATGAGCCGTCGTACGCATCATTCCAGATTAAAGCCGTAAAAAGACATATAGGATTAGTTGGCACAGGGTAAAGTCAGGGTGTCGAATATACATTCAACGTTTTGTAGCTGCCGCAATTTTCGTGGTTAAAAAATGTCTGCATATCTGCACGATCCTCCGCAAATGGCGATGAGCAATGGTAATTTCTTACCACCTCTGCCAGCCAAATGCCTCTTTTCACTATCACCACATCTCATGCTATCCTGTACAATTCGAGTCTACCCTGATAAGCGCGGAGGTTATTTGTGAAGACCATTTAATTTTTCTATGTTAAATTTACGTGCGCCGTCCACAGGAACCTTTTGTTTCTGTTAAACTTGACACAATACTTCGAGGTGTATCCTTGGGCTAGGTCTTTTTCTATTTTTAAGTAAAATATTTTTAAGAAATATTAATTTTTTAGGCAAATTTAAATCATGCAATTTAAAATAACAAAACCTTGAAAATAACAATTGTGCAACAATGCATTTGCCCAGAATGCTCATTTGTTCAACAAAGGTGACAAGAAAGAGAACGTTTTTTAATGACCGCTTCGGTAAGACTTTGGCTACAGAATCTCCTCCGATGAAGTGTCGCAAATTTGGCCGGATGGCTGATGGCCGGACAAGCAGATAGTCATACCTACTTATAGATGAAGGTCTTTAAAAGTTTTGGGTTTCACTACCCAAAGCAAGACTAAGCTCTTCGTAAATTGTACCATAGTAGCAGACTACACCATTGTACCCAAGACCTTCCATGAAAGTTAGAGGGCTCAGTCATTAACATCAATGGGTGACTTCTTTGTTTAATACAAAGGGTATTTGAACTTCCATCAATAAAAAAAGGAATTCTGTTTTTAATTATTGACATCTTCCCTGAAAGACAGAACGTTTTTAAGGGTTCTCAAACAAAGATTTTTCGATCGTAACACTGCGCTCATAATTTTTTTGAATAATCACCATGGCGATCATTAGCAGTCGACTATGTCGACTGCAGTGAAAAGGCTTCTCCCATCCACCTCCAAATGTGCCTAGCCCGGCTGCATCAATCCTTTGTTTGCTCCAAGAATACTTATTTGGACACTTCTTCGAGTAATTGCCCTTCCTCTTTTTCTACATCCATCCCTTGGTGTCCACTCTTTCACCCTGGTCGTCCACCGATGGCCCTTTCACCAAACGACGTGGCCAGCACTACTCCGTTTCTCTCCTTCGTTTTAACAATTTTAGCTCATAATTTATTTTCTCCACGGGTAACTCGTTTGCGGTCTGTAAGTGTTACTCCGATCACTATTTCTACCATGCCCCATTCAGCCTATCTGAGTTTAATTTACAGTTATTAGGGCGCCAAGATTCCGCTCTGTAGGACATCACCATCAGGACGCATTGGCTGTATATTCTCCTTTTCTATGAAAGAGGTAGCTTGTACTTTTTATTGCTTGCGACTGTTCACCGAATGCACTTCACGCCACACTAATTCTGCACTGGATTTCTTTCTTGGGGTTGGGATAAGCACAGAACACTTTTCCGAGGTAGGTATAGTCTTCTACTTTTTGCCGTTTTGTTAAATATGCTGAACAC